>BQMZ01000422.1:0-183333 GCA_036984285.1 Chlamydomonas sp. KOR1
GGTGCCCCGCAGCGCCCTGCTGACACGCGGCACGTGCTTCACATGCCCTGCAAGCGCGCTTACGTTACGTCGTGTGTGTTGCTATGGCACATCGTCCTACGACTTGCTGCGCGGCTCTGCTGTGTACTGGGTGGGGTCTGGAGTTGCGCCCGGGAGGCAGCAACCATGGACAAGCCGCGATTGTGGCGGGCCTGGAGGTCTCAGGGTGCTCGAGGTTGCAATGTGGATATCACGCTTGAACACTGTCTCGGTGACTGATGCCGCCTGTGCTGGCGGCTGGGCCGTCGAAGTCATGACCAACGGTGAATGGCTTCGGTTGCGGTCTGTGCGACACCCCAGCTGCGCCACTGTTGTGTGACACCAGATGTCTGCCAGCTCCAGAAGGGCCAGCTCGCATGGACGGCTGTGCGCCCCGCACATGGCATGCCTCAGAGGGTGACATAGGATTGGGGGGTCACCCCCGGTCCCGGAGATTGAGATTGGAACCCGTGAGATTGGTGGCGGTGCTCCACCTAGATTGAGTTGCCTGGCCACCAGGATTGAGCTGCCTGGCCATCAAGACTGAGTTCCCTGGCCACTAGCTGCCGTCTGACTGCCCCTGACACACGTGGCATGTGGCCGCGTGCCTGCCGATCGCGCACTACCATTCGAACAACAGCAAGGCGAAGGGCGCCAAGGCGAGGCACTACAGTTAACAACTCGTAACAACTCGTTGGTGTGCAAAGTGGTTGATATGTGTGCTTCGCGTTTCAGGAGCCCAGGCTTTGCGCTGCAACCGCACTGCAGTTCGCGCATAAACATGCGCTCGTCTGCTCACAGCACACAAGAAGTCAACAAAGACCCTGTATAGTGCACACAGATGATGCAGGCATACTGCATACTGCATACGAGGCCCAATCACAGTCTGTGACCCACAGGGCTTGGCCTGTCCATAGGGTGCAGAGGCATGGTCTAGCCTGTACAGTGGCTATTTAGGCATCTAGAAATAATCAGTCATATGGGCAACTTGTCCATCGGCTGAGCCCTGCGCCGGCCGGCCGCGTGCCTCGGCCGATCACTGTCAGGGACAGGAAGCTGCCGACAGTACACAATCGGACCAGCGCAAATTGTCCCCTGCGGTTAAGCTGGGCCCTTTCACTTTCACTCGCGTTCACTGCGCAGCTTGCATGGTGAACATGATTATTTAGTGAACAGTATCAAAGGAAATAAGTGGTTATACTGCATGCCAACAGGGGAAAGCTACTGCCCTGACCCGTGCGGTGCATGTACGGTGCGGCACTGCAAAACTACAAAAAGCAAAGCGGCAACAACGTGGTCTTGGTAAACGGGGGCTTCAAGTTGGGACTTGGGAGTGAGCAGTGCCTGTCCAGAGCAAGGTCACCTTGGTTTGGCTGGGCAGCGTGTTTGGAATTGAAAACGGGACCCAGGACCAGAGATTGGCCATTGAAACCCCGGGTCAGGGGGCAATGTCACCCCTCTGCATGCTTGGATTGGATTAGCGAGTCGGCAGGGCACCCCGCAGGCGGTTGGTAGGATGTGGCAAGTCAGGACCTGTAACAGGCCTGGAAGGTGTACGGTTCCGGTCCAGTGTAGCGCGTGTGCATGTATGATTTGTGTACATCATCCTAACATAAGGGGAAGGTTGACATGTCCTCGCTGGTCCTGGCGCTAGGAACTGCGTAGGTTTGCACAAACGCGAACACGCTGGTGTCATGGGGCAGCATGCCTGTGATCGTTACCTGGGTGTGGTGTGCTCTAGGTCAGACCAGCGTTACCGGAAAAGGCACGTGTTAGGAGGCACCGCTGAGGGAAAGGTCAGCTGACACCTGGTTGAAGAGCATTTTGCCGCTTTTCTGTTGGTGTTTGGAGTGCTGCAAGCATGAGGCGTTGAGGTAGATTGGCAATCGGTGGTGTATGCAGGATCACTGCCGTACGTTGCAAGCGTATTTATGCGCAGAACTGCGACGTTGTCGCTGGTTCTTGTACATTCTGCACAATTCTGCATGTTAGTGCGTATGTGACACAATGGACTCCGCTGTGGTTAGGTAGTGTTCGGCCGATCCTCAGCGTAACCATCGGACACATGTAACGAAACGTGCTCTTGGCTGTGTATCCCGTTGTCCCTTCTAGCAGTTAGGTTTAGCTGCTAGGCCTCATCCCGTTCGTTTTGCTTGAGCGATCGGGCGGTATCTGGCGCACCCGCCTGAGCGATCGCCACAAGTGGCCGCTAGGCACACGCTGGGACCACTCGTACTATGATAGACCGTGACACTGTAGCCACACTCAGCACTGTGACGCCTGTCGCTACCGTGCCGTTGCTAATGTACTGCAGTGTACTGCTGCAAACGTATTGTCGCTACCGTAGCGTACACAAACGTACACCAGCCCGCAGCGCTGAGCTACAGCCTGGCGTCACAGCCTGAATGTGTAGCGCCTTTGGTTACATCGCCGTGGCCTCCTTGAACTTGCTGCTAGGGATGTACAGCAGCAGTCCACGTGCGCCCGCCATATCCCCATGCAGGGAGCACCTGCGGCACAACATGCATGCAGGATCGACACACGCACTCCTTTGCCTGCCTCGCTTGACGCCACCTCCTTCAGTAATGGCTACGAAGAACTTGACAGCGCACAGCACACCTTACACCCCAGCAAAGCCACACAGCGCACTAAGGACAGCGCGCAACACACCTGAATCCCGCACCGCATTCGCTACACAGTTGCAGCTCCCCTAACGCAAAGCCGTGGTGTTGTCGGACAGAACTTGGGTCATAACGCCATTAGGAACAAGCACCGGGCCTGTCCGGAAGCTCCACGCTGCTCCATATACGTGCGGATTTCTCGCGGCTATGCAGGCATAGCTGTGCCCCGCACCGTGCGGCCCAGAGGCCCACAAAGACAGCAGTGCCAACGCGGCGCACCCAATGGCCCCTGTACCCAGCGCCCACACCGCCGCACGTCCACATGCCCACACTCTCGCACCTGCTGCGCACATCACCTGCCCCTCGTAAGCCCCGGAGACCCCCATCCCACAGCCGCGCTTCCCACACCCTCCTCTAGCTCCACGCAATGCCCACCTCCTCAACCCTACGTTCGCACCATTCCTCTGCATCCACGTACCGCTTACCCCGCCGCTGTATCAATAACTCCTGCCCAGCGCGGCCGCCCACGCGCACGTGCGCGCGGCTAGAACCCACCAGCCCCCTGCCGCTGCCACTCACGTGCGCCCGCCCGGTAGCGTGCCCACCGCCGCCGCCCCTATGCCCCCGGACGTGCAGGTCACGTCCACTCGCCTCCACACTGCCCCCTGCTGCTGCGCCCCGCTCCTCACGCCAACTCCTCACTCCCACGCCAGCGCCGGCCCCTTTCGGCCGCTGCTGCTGCTGCTCCTCACTTGCGCCCGCCCAGCAGCGCGCCCACCACCAGAGCTGCGCCCACCGCCGCCGCGCCTATGCCAACGCCCACCAGCCCCTCGCGCACGATGGCGTCGTCAGCTAGCCCACGCAGCACGGCAGCCTGGCGGAACTCGGGGTGGTCCTGTGGCATCCGGTGGCACGCGAGAGGCAGCACAGAGTCTGTCTGTGTAATGCATCTAGGGGCCATGCTTCAGAGGGCCCTGGGCTGTCATTGGAGCACAGGAGGGATGTGGCATGGCATTCAGAATTCGGAATGGTTCTGCGGCATGTGGTGCGTCAGAGATTGCGAGGGGAAAACCCGCATGACTTCGTTGGTTCGGGTAGTTGACGTGCGCGGCAATGCGGTACTGCGCTGTGGGGCTGCCGCAGGAAGCGAAGCGAGGGGTGTCACACAAGAGAGTGGTGGCAAGGGCCCGGGACTCGCGGTCCGATGGTATGGGGGCCTGACAGTGGACGTGATGGGCGCAAAATAGCACATGCGGCCATTCATGAGACCGCTTGGAACGTTCAAAGCATCACGCCCAGGGTTTCTTCTATAGATTATGCGGGGCTGTTTCTATCGCTACAGTATGGTCCCGTAACCCAGCACGCGGAGATGGAGCAGGGGCACAGGAAACCACCGCATTCGGTGTGCATTCAAGCATGCCAATGCCCCACCTTCAGCAACATCGTGACTTCCTTGCGCGCCTCCACGTATCGCCCCATGTTGTAGCACGCAACTGCACGCATAAGAAAGAGAGGTACGCATGTGACTTGGAGGACAGGCTAGCACGAAAAAGCCTTCACGCCCAGTCCGGGTTGCTAATGACCCGTGGGACAGCATGCCACCATACTACGCCTGCCTACTAGGCCTGTACCTGCTGCGAAGTACCGGTACTCCTTCGCATCCTTGTTGTCGTCCTGTAGCTTCTGTTGAGCAATGTCGTAGCCACGCTTTTGGTGCTTCCGCGATGTGCTATGGACGAGCGCCCACACGAGCCTGTCGGGGACAGGGTGGACTGGTTGTACGGCGCTCCAAGCCAAAGGTGAGGGGTAGTGGTCTTGCTAGCTTGAAGGAAGCCTCAAGAAGCCAACGAGTGCAGCTGTGCGTAGAGCAACCCACAGCAGCATCTCTCCACACGCCAAGGCACCCCCAGGCCGCGTGGGTAGGCGAAAACGTGGTGTAGCACGGTGGTTCCGGTGTGCCCTGCCTGCCCGGCAAAAAGGGGCAGCCTAATAATGCTTCTCGCTTTCAGCCCCTGCGTCCGGTAGCACCCTTTGCCAGCCACGATGCAATGCCCGTCACGCCATGTCCTGCCGCGTCCCCTGCGCCCCCATGTGGTGCAGCTACCCAGCCTAGCTACCTTTACCGCACCGCAGCACACCGGACGATAGGTACGGACCGCCCCGCGCCACACCGCCGTGGTTTGCAGCCGCCTCCGCCAACCGTTGCATCGCCGCCAGGAGGTCGTCGCCTCCGGCTCCCGCTCCCTCACGTCCGTGGCGTTCTCCCACCCCTAACTCCGCTTCCGCGGCGCAACCCATAACAAAGCACCACCCGCGCCCAGCATGGACATATCCCAGGGGCCGCGCGCTGTGTGCACCACCCGGTTGAGGGTGGTGAGCCGCCTGAACCACCCGTGGGCCAGCCGGCCATCCAGGGCCGCGCAGCCGTGCACCTCACAGGCATGAGCCGCACTGCAGCATCCACGACACGCCCCGGCGGGGGCGCTGCAGCTCGGGGATACGGGAGTGGCTGTGCCATCGACATGGGGCACCAACACCACCCGGGGCGCCGTAACAGCCAGCGGTGCGGGCAGATGCGTGGGGCACACACCCCGGTCCTCTTCTCAAGTACAGACACACCCCGGGCCGCCCGGCCGTACGACCCAGCAACGGCACCGCGCACATGCCTGCTCCCCTTCCACGCTTCCCGGCGCATTCAAGTGCACCCACTCAACAGAAACCGAACACAACCTAGTACAGCTGCCACCGCCACCACCTGTCAATGGACCTCGGCAGTTACACCTGCCGGCCTTCTTTCCACTCGCCGCTCAGGATGTACGCCAGATGTGCTTGGTAGGGCACGGTCACGACCGTCACCTGTACACGTCACAAACGGGGCGCGTTCGTACGGGTTACCACCTTGATGAGGGTTGCGTGCGGCCAGCTCTTTCGATGGTCCGACCGCGTGTGAGGGCCCACATTACTTAGGGGCAGCCGCGTTTGCTTGCAACGCGCAGGAGTGCATACCGCGCCACTTGCCCACCTCGCTCTTTGGCACCATCTGGTACCGCCCATTGGACCCAGCCCGACATGCAACCGACACGTCCGGAAACGCAAACTCCCAGCGACCCACTCAGCTGGCGCCAACGCACGCGCTGTGCGAGGGCGCGACGACAAACGTGCGGCAAGTGAGACCGGGTCTTTCAAGGGGACAGCAGGGGGGCGCAGACAATGGCTTGCACCCAGACAGGGACATCCCACAACAACATCCCGTCCCCCACACGACTCCCGCACGCCCCGCGAGCTCCCACCCCCCGGCCCACGTCACCTACCTTCCCATGGTCACCGTAAGCGTTGGGAGGCAGGTCGAATGCGATCGGCGATGGCGTCCGCAGGGACAACAGGTTGAAGCGCACTAGGGACTCCAGAGCGGCTGCGATGAAACAGAGGAGGTTGGGTTGGAATTGTCCTACAAGGCTTTCCGGCGTCCTTTGAAACTGGCATGCGGGACGGTCGCGGTGTAAAGTACGGCATCCACAGAACGTGCTGAGAGGTTCGACACTCGGGAACAAAGGGACCGACCGAAGAGATTTGTGGTGCCGGTGCTCCAATACCAAACACGTACTGAAGCTGCCGCAGCAGCGGCGACATGGAGCATGCAACACCGAGAGCGCAAGCGCAGCTGGGTGGCACGGTTCGACATCCAGTCCTGGCAATACATTCGGCTAATGTAAAATACAAGTAACGACTCAGCAGGGACCAAGGAACATAGATAAGCCTGTCAAACCCTGCTGGGCGAAGGCAACGCACCGCGGCCGGCCTCCTCATCTCCGCCGCCCAGCACGGCCCGCATGCGCTCCGCAGGCACCACGTGGAGCGGGGCCTGGATCAGCTCCTCCAGCGCGGCCCACCACTGCTTTCGCGTCCACGCCGGCTTCTGCCCGGCTCGCGGGGGCAGGTTCGCCGGGTTGAAGCCGCGGTCCACGGAGAACTTGGCTTTCATGAGCTTCTCCCGAAACGCTGCAGCACGGTCGCGTGTATTGCAACTTTTCAACTGATAATGATTCGCACAGCAGGGTGCCATACGGATCCTGCACGTGTATACTACTCGGATCTCACCGGTGTTCCACGCGTCCTCCAGGGTGCTGCCGGCCCCGAACGCCACCGCCGCCGATCTTGCCGTGCTCCGTAGAGCGCTGCGCGAGCATGGGAACACGGCACACTTACTGCCGCGCGCACCGCAAGAGCTAAGGCTTGTCAGCACGTGACCCCGCTCTGCCAGCCACATACCCTGCGGCCCACACACAGGCCGCACTGGCCGCATGGCCACGGCGGGCCACAGCCTCACGCCCCCAATCGTTGTCACCTGGTACCGTACCGCCTCACCCGAAGTTCCCGCCGCACGTGGCGTACAGCTGCGGCCACATGCTGGGCTCCAGCGTGAAGCCAGTGAAGCCCGGCTTGGAGCTGATGCCCGGCAGCAGCACGTCTGTGTGGAGCCGCACGAGATGATGAGCGTACAAGCGCGCACGGCTGGCCGCAGAAATAAATGGCCCCCATGCATGACCCACCACCCACGTAGCCCTTGGCAGCCTCCTCGCTCAGGTTGCCCAGCGTCATGGTCTCAAACTGGTTCTCGCGCAGGCCACCTGCATCCGTACCAACATGGGGGCAAAGGGCAACGAATCTCCCACCGTCCCTACCTACATACGGTACTGGTGCGGCTATGTACGCACGGCCCCCCAAGCAAGCACTTACGTTCCTGGAGCCAGTAGTACATGAAGTCCTCCGACGTGCCGAGGATGACGTGGCACTTGACCTCCTGCGCAGTAGTGCAGCTTGACAACCGTTTGTGCCTTGGGGTGCCCTTAATATCTTGCTGTTGCGGGAGCACACTCCGACCAACGAACAGGCAGAGGGAACATGATGTCCACAAGCCGGGCTATCATGCAGCCCGACGCTTCTCAAGGTTCAGTGGCACCACCAAGGCTCCTCGGGACCAGCTCTGCCTGCCCCAACCCTGGACAACGACAGCGCGCCAAACCAAAGCCAGCGGCGATGCAAGAAGAATGTATAAAACGGGAACTGAAGGGGGCCAACGACAGCCTCGGGGACTGCGGTATGGTTGCAATACCCAGGAAAGGCCGCCCAACACATCAAAGCGACGCGTTGAAGTGCTGAAGGGTTGTGTAGTATGCATTAGCAGCAGTGGGGTAGATGCGCAGTGATGTGGGCCAGTGAGAGGGCTACGCAACCTCACGTCCGTCCCGTGAGGCAGGTGGGGCAGAGGCAAGGTGCACGAAACAGACCTGCTTGGTGAGCCTCACGAACATGTCCAGGAGCCCCTGCACAGGATCCAAAGTGGTGGTTTCAGTCGACCAGAAAACGTTGGGGCGCTGTGCAGTGGACATGCAGGCACGCTCACAGCCACCCTATGCTGCACACACCTGCAGAGCTGCGGCCGCCTTCCAGTCGGCCAGGCGGTTGGCCTCGTCTGTGAGCAGAGGAGGGCAAGAAAATGTCATGGTACTAGCAGGAGCGCATACAAGTGTGCAGGCGTCAATACATGCGATTTGGGGCGGGCTGCCTCAACGTTCGGCGCGGCGGGGAGATTTACCGATGATGATGAGCGGCTTCGCAGGGCTTTCCTTGGCGGCCGCAGTAATCCACGCCTCCAGGATCTTTAGCATGCGCCCGAGTGGCCCCGGCGCGCTGGGCGCGCTGGGCGCCGCTATGTTCTTCACCGAAAACGCGAACCCAAACGATTCCCAACCAGGGAAGCTGAACTTGAACTCCCCAAAGTTGATGGGCCAGCCCAGATCCTTCAGCTGCTCTTCTAGCACTGCGGCAAATTCCGCAGGGCTGGTGGTGTCCCGTTGCCTCAAGTCCAAGTACAGGACCTTTCCGGGATAGGCGCTCGCCAGGCGCCCGAGCAGCGCCTGCAAATAGTATGGAGGTGACTAACGTGTCTCTTAAGGGACGGTGACAGCGGCCAAGATCGTGCGCCAGTTGGCCCAGCAGGGGTCCCTCCTGAATCGTCCCCACACGCACCGTCTTCCCGCAGTCTGGCGGCCCCGTCATCAGCTGAATGGCCGGTAGTGTTGCAAGCATGAGCTGCATGGTATGCAACTCCTTCTCCCGGTCGAAGAAGACCTTGTCCTCGGGAACCACACACCTCGTCACCAGCCTCGCCGGCCGCGCTGCGAGCAGCGAAGGCCGCGCGCACGGCCGAGCGCTGGAGTGATGCGGTATCTTGAATGCACGCGACTGTAAAGACTGCATGATGACTGGACAACAAATAAACGCGTCGCGCTGGGCCAAATAGCGGAGCAGGTTCAGCGGTTGGGGTTGCGAGGGAATTTTGCAGTTCTGCATACATATAAGTGTACAGCGTAAACTGTTTTATCTATGTAGTGAGAAGCGCAGCGAAAAGGTTCACCTCGCTTCTGCGCTGGGCTCGTCCAGGCCTCTCACACCTGCGGGACAAACAAACATCGACTCACGGCACAAGAACGCGGTTTCCGAACTACTATACATGTTTGCAAAGACAGGATATACTCGCTTATGTGGCGCAGTCGCTGCGCTTTCCTTGATTTCGAGTGTGCCACGTGCCAACGTGTAATGCACGACAGGGAAGCCTTCAGACCCTGCCCTCCCCCAACCCCCCATACCCCCTTGCCCCACTACCCTCACCTTGATACGCAAGTTGCAGAATCCACGAGCACGTTCGCCAGCAATGAGGTCAGGAAGCCTCCCCGCTGGGATGTTAACAGTTTTGTCGTGTGTATCCATAGCCAGGTCGTCCAGTGAGAACGGACCCATAGGAGGAATCGCTATGCTGAGTTGTGTACTATTGATCATTTTTATAATGCCAGCGTGTGCCTTGGCAAGGTATTCCAGGTTCTCGCGGTAACCACCCATGATCTCCGATATGCTCTTGTTGGCGTTGTGGTCGGTTGTTGCCAGGCGAACCAGGCGAACCAGGGAGGTTGGCTCTCAGGTGAGGCTAACACAGGAAATTGTCTAAGAGCGACAGAGCGACAGAAGTTCTACTGCACGAACGGTCCTAACCGACACCGACACATGGCATAGGGGGGCGTGAGGAATGGGATTCATTTGAGTCAGTACTTCTTAAAGCGGCCTATTTAAACTGTAGTGTCTACGTTCATAGTGCTTGTTGTTGTCATATAAGCGTAACGGAGCAACAGATACAAATGCAGCGCAAGTCCCCGCGACCTCTATGGGCCACAGGGCCCAGCCCAGAGCTTTACAACGCTCATGTTGCACCATTGAAGCTCTTGGTAGAATGCGCTTATGAAGGGCGCAGTGTGTCGGAGCTCTCAAGAGCCATGCTCTCAGCGCGACGGCAACTAAGTTCGGCAGTGCACCAGAGTCCTCCTGTCGAGCAGTAACATTGTGCGTCTCGGCAAGCTGGGGCTAGGTGGCATGGGTTATCCAGTTGAGCCCCGTCACCGGTCGCCGCTGTCGTGGGCTCGTGGCACCCTCCGTTCCTAGCCGGTGTCATTAGCCCTCCCTCCCCGCTGGTAGCTAGATTGCGTGGACAGCCAAGCGCCGAACCAAAACGACATAATGCACTTGAACCCGTGCTGAGCGACAGGGCAGTCAGATAGGGTAAGTGCAACATGGATGGGGCACAGACTTGAGTTAGCGTACCGGTACACAGGAAGTCCACTGCTCCCTGGCTCCCGGACCCGGTCCAAGGGTGGTCCCAAGGTCATGGGCCACTCATGCACTGCACCTGGTATGGCTTTCCAGCGCCGTATGGACGTCTTCCGAAGCTGTGCACATCAAAGAATGCCTGAGGAATCATGGTCAAAACCCAAAGCATCTATCAACACCTTGCATGGACCATGCACCACGACCCCAAATCAATGTCCATGTTTAATAATGAGGGGGGGCGTTATCTGATGTTCACGGAAAAGCCCCGACGGCTGCGCAACTGCGCAGGTCCGCCTGGGGCAGGCGTGCCGGCGTGATATTTCCCGTCACTACACCAGTGTCCACGGCTATTGCTTTTTGGTGTTGGTCCCCATAAGGCACTGCACCCTCGCTACTGTGCTCATGCGGCACTGTCAAGCCTCGGAACACGGCACGAGGTCAGAGATTCGAACACTTGAACAGCTGTATTCTAGTGATCCACACCAGAAGGGAACGGGGAATCGGGGCTGCATGGGGCCGGTTCCGGAGCCAAAACCAGTAGCAGCGAAATTGAGGCCCTGGCACGACGCCATTCGGCCGCCCGGCTTTGTAACCTGATATAGGACCATTGACTTGCCCTGTATACGCTGTCAAGCTACTCATGCCCATGAACTTTCTTTGCCGGTCGCGGCAACCTGAACATGGAGCCCTGACGGCCGCGGCAGTCACGCCGCGAGCACACAATACTTGTTTATGCAATCATAGGGTCTGATAGATGTCACAAAGTGCAACAGCTTGCGCAATTGAGGGTAACTAGGGTACAAGCCCCCGTCAGGGCGAGGCTGCCGTTTGTCACCTACAGCTCTCCTACGGACCCCGCTGCGGCTGCTGCGGCTGCTGCTGTCCTAGCGGGAGTGCCCATGGGCCCCAGACCGTACATGACCCGCATGTGGTACGGCAGGGGATGCGAGACCCTTGCACGGGCGCGGTGCGCAGGGCTCCGGCGGCGGCCTGCAGGCAGCCGGAAGGCCGCTTGGCCTGCGCTCCTGCGACTCTTACCGCCATCGCCCTGCTTCGTTGACCCACCGGTGCAGGACCCGGGCAGCCGCAGCCGCTTGCGGTACCAGTGGCGGCTCGGCGGCGCGCCCAGCGGCTGCAGCTGCAGCAGCGCCTCCGCCTGCTGCTGGCCCACGCGCCCAAGCAACCGCAGCGCCGCCGCCTCCAGCGCAAGGATCGCCTCGGAGCCCGCTGCTGCCGCTGCTGTCCTCGCTGCGCTCTCCGCAGCGGCAGCAGCGTGCGCTTCTGTGAAGCCTGTGGTGGCGGCAGAGGCGCCACGGTCGCCTTGTTGCTGCTGCTGCTGCTGCACGTGCAGCTGTTCCTGCGTCCGGGGGCCGCGTTCCAGCCACACCGCCGCCAGATCCAGCCCCTCGCACACCTCCCGCAGCGACAGGGAGGGGCAGCGGGAGGCGCGCAGCAGCAGCGGCAGGGCAAGGGCCCTGTGGCCAGGGTCAGAAGAATCCAGGATGGCGGCGGCGGCGCGCAGGGCCACAAGGGCGTCCCGGGCCGGAAGCGCCCGACCGCTGGCGGCGGCACCACCTGGCAGGGAGATCGATGCCGCCGAGGCTGGAGGCGGGGATGAGGGTGAGGTGGCGGGTGCTGGGGGATGTGGCTGGTGCTGGTGCTGGTGCTGTATGTGTGTGGGTTGGTCGTACTGGGCGGTGGGAATCGCTTGACGGGCTGAGCGGTCAGACAGCAACTGCAGCGCAGCCCGTGCGACGAGGGTCACACGCCGCCGGTCGGCTGCCGCCGCAGCTGCAGCAGCGGCAGACGCTGCAGCGGCAGCCTCAGCCTCTTTGTCCTCCTGTTCGTCTTCGCCGCGGCGAAACGTGCTTGTCGAGCCGTCCCCGTTGTAGCCGCCGCCGAAGCGCCGAGCCGTGGCGCGGTCCCTGTTGCTGTCACGCCGCCGCAGCCACTGCTGCAGCTCCTGCTGCATCTCCGTCTGCACCTGGTCGTCCCACTTGGCATACCTGCAAGCACAGCCGCACATGCACAGCGAACTGTCAGGAAGGCTACTGCATGGCGCAGTGATTCCGCTAAACGCCTACGCCAGCGTGCTGCCCCGCTGAGCCGGACCAACACCAACACATCAGTCCTAGTGCCATGTAAGCCCTCATGCTCACCGCCCGTCCACACTCCTGCCATGCCCACGTGACACCTGGCCCCACGCGCACCAACCTGTGCCTGACAGACAGCCAAGGCAGAATAACCTTTCCGTTCTCAACTGAATCCCCTGCCGGCACCTCAGTGCTTCTCCTTGTCCCGCATGCTCTCCAAACCAGCGCCACGGCACCTCCCCAGGCACCCCCATCACCACTCACTGGCCCGCGCTCCACAGCACAGACACCAGCTGCACATCCGACAGCGCCTCCAGGCCCCGCAGCGCCTCCGCCAGCCCACCAGCTCCACCACCAGCCACTGGACGGCCGCCTTCCGCGCTCTGGCCACCGCCTCCACCCTCCGCCAACGACCGCAGCAGCGCCGGCAGGGCCTGCGGGGCGCTGTACGCTGCCGCCCACACCGCCCACAGCAGCTGGCAGGGGGCTAGGGGTCTCCCTTGCATGCCGCTAAGCCCCGCTCCCTCCACCGCCTCCTTGCCCACGCCCGTGGACCCGACCCCTGGGTCTGCGGCGCACACCTGCCGCAGCAGCGCTGCCCACAGTCGCTCCAGGCCGCTCCTGGCCTGGGGCCCCCGCTCGTCCCCACGCCCACGGCCTCTGTGGTCCTGGCGGCTTCCGGCCCCGGCCTCCACGCGCTCCTGGCCATCCTCCGGTGCCCCGCCGGCTGCCCACAGCGCGCGGTCCTCCGACCACGGTACCCACGCACCCAGGTGCGCGAAGCAGCACACCAGCTGCAGCAGCAGCAGCAGCAACTCCGCGTCCCCGTCCGCCGGCTGGGGTCCCTGAGCCGCCTCCGCTGCCCCTTGCACCCCTCCTTCCTCCGCCGCTGCTGCGCCGCCCTCCGCCCCCGCCACCAGGGCCCCCGTGCGCCTCATGATCCACCCCAGCAGCTCCTTTGCAGCCGCCATGCGCTGCTGCTGCTGCTCCTGGTGCTTCCCATCGGCCCAACCCCGCTCCCCCGTACCCGCCCTACCCGTCCCCGGTCCAGACCCAGCCGTACCGCCCGACCCAACGGACTTGTCCAGCTTCCCCCTGGTCGCCGCCAGCACCTCCACCACGGGCCCCTTGCCGTGCACACCTGCCCCCCGCATGCCCGGGTTCGGCACGGCAGGGTCAGGCACGTGCGCCGGTGCGCCTTGACCACCCTGGAGCAGCTGCAGCACCCGCCGGGCTGCGTGGCGTAGAGGCCGCGCAGCGAGCCCGCGTATGTGCGTTTGCGCCGGGTGTGGCTGGGGCCCGTCCTGCTGCTGCTCATGGTGTCGCTGCTGCTCCTGCTGCTGCTCCTGCTCGCCCAGCGCGAGGACGTCAGACAACTCTTCGATTGTGGTCGCTGAGCAGATGCTTTGCTCCAGGGCGCTATGTCGTGTGCCAGGCTTGGGTGCGGGTGCCGTCGGGGCTGCAGGGGCGGAAAGGGTGGTGGCTGCAGCTGCTGCTGCGTGCTGCAGCCGGGCGGCTGGCAAGCGGGTCTGCATGTGGGCCTGTTCACTGCCCTCAGATGCACGCCGCGTGAGAGCTGCGGGGGCGGGGGCGGCGGCAGCTTTTGCTGCGGGCTGCTGCCGGGTGGCTAGCGTATGCGCCTGGACGTGGGTCTTTCCATTCCACTCGAGTGCAGGTGCAGGAGCGCCAGCTGATTGCTGCCTGCCGGCACCTGGTCTAGTGTCACGACGTTGTTGCATCGGATCAGGAGCCACAGGCGCCGCGATCGGCGCGGCTGCCGGCGCTGCCACTGGGGACCTCAGCACCTGCAGCAGGCATGGAAAGACAGAACGGTCTGGTTTGCACGTTGACGGGGTCCAGTGTTGGGAAGCCGCGCCGGCAATGCACCATATGTGAACTGCACCACAAAGTAACAGAACACTAACAAGGCCAGGGGCTGTCCCCTGACGGCGTCCTCTCCCGTATTGTGGATGCCTCAAGGGACCTCAGCGCATGTAGCACACACGGACCGACATCATGGTGCAACGGTTATACCCTACAAGCTGTAATGCATAAACGCTGCCGCCGATGCTGCCATTCGTACGCAGTATGCAATGAAATTGCTAACAACGGCTGCTGGCTCTTCCCTCACACAAGAACCAGGACGAACGCAGTCGGTAATTTACATGGTGTGCGGTATGTGGCCGGCTACTCACCTGCAGCAGCTCCGGCCGCATCTGCGTGTGCGCCACCCGCCGCCCCGCCCTGGACCCCATCTCCCACTCCCTGTCCAGGGAGGACCAGCCCTTGGTCCGCAGCCGCTCCCACGCCTCCGACCACCGCCCGCGTCCTGCCTGTGCATGCTGGCCGGCCGGGGAAGCGACCGTGGGCCCTTGCCCTGCTGCCGTGGCCGCCGCCGCTGCTGCTGCAGCCGCTGCTGGTTCTGTACCCCTCGCACTGCGCGCAATACGGGAAGCCGGGGACCCAGACGCACTCTGCGGTAGCGCAGAGGTCCCAGAGCGGCTCACCAGCAACGTAGGGTTGAACGACATCAACGCCAAGGCACGTGCTTTTCCAATCTCTCCTGAACCGTCAGCACTTGCTCCTGCTGCCCGTTCAGCACGCCCGCGCTGCGGCCCCTGTCCCGCGTGTTTTCCCTGAGGCACCGTCCGAAAGTGTTGCTGGTCCGCCCGCCCAGGCGCCTGCCTTTGCTGCTGCTGCTGCTGCAACCTCCCTGCCCGGTCTCGCTTCCCGCGCTTCGCACCTTGCCCGGCACCATCCCGAGGCTTCCCCAGGGCGCCAAGCCCAGGTGCGGGCACGGGCGCAGACTGCAGTAGGTCCAGAAGGTGCTGTGCTGCGCGCTGCTGTCCGCGTTCCTGCCCCCGCCCCTGCAGGTTGCCCCGCTGCTCCGGCCCCTGCCCGCCGGCGGGGCCGCCCTTTCGGGGCCGCAGCTCCACCGCTCCGGTCCTGAACGAGCGATGGCATACATGTACAGGTGTAGGTTAGGTCAAGTCAGACAGCGATACTGTACCACACGACCAAACCACTTGCGTGAGAAAGCAAAATGATAGCATGGTGGTTCCGGCTGACAAAGGCGGCTTTAATTTGAACGGGCCCAAAAGCATAGTACGGCATGGAAGAGGGCGTGGTGGCAGTGCTCACACATGTGCCGGAGCAGACCGTGCAGCGTCGCACTGTGCCCACGCAACCCCACTGACCTTCGCACCAAGACGGTCGGCGAGAAGGAGGCGAGCAACCTGCTGACGGACGGCCGCTCGGGCCGCTGCGGCGCCGGTAGGTCGCTGCCCTGCTGTTGGGGCTGCGGCGTGCTGCCATGCCGCTGCTGCTGCGCACGGGCTGGCTGCCTGTCGGTCCTTTGCCGCACTTGCTGTCCGGCGGTGCCCCATCCAAAGCTCCGTCCGTCAGCCCCTTCCGGCGCGCCGGGGAGGGCTTCCCGGCCCCTTTGCTCCTCACGCTGCTCGTTTGCCGCCCTTAGCGGCGCGCCCTGGTGCGGCAGCCCCGATGCGGGGCTGGTGATGCTAGTGGCATCAGCGGCGCCCCTAGACCCTGCTGCCGCTTCAGCTCGTGCGACGCGAGCGGCGCCCATGTGTTGGTTCTGCCCCGCGACCCTTCCTCGCCTTGCCCGCCCTCCACTGCCACCGCTGCCGCCTGCGTCCCAGCCGCCCACGGCGCCATGCCTGCATCGCCATGGACCCGTACCTCATCTACCTGCTGCCAAACCGCCTGCTGCACACCACCCACGGCCAAACCAGCTGGACCGGCGGTTTCGATGCCGTTCAGGGCTGGGCGACGCTCCCCTGGCGCCTCCTCCCTCCCAGTCACCTCTGCGGAGGACATCCCCTGCATCACCCTGTCCATCGTTGGGGTCTGGCGCTCTGGCTGCTGCACGTCTGGCAACAACGCCGCCGGCAGCGGTATGGGCGCGCGGACGCGCGCGCCACCAGCGTCCTCCCCCTCTAGAATCAAGCTCCGGAGACCGTTGGACACAACGATGTACGACACAACGAACTTTGCTGGCAGGCGGCCTGCCGGCGGCAGGACCAGGGGAGCCTCCAGCGCCACCACCCGCCCCGCCTCGGGGAGCGCGGCTAGAGGCCTCCCAGGGCCCGCGCGGCTCGGCACGGCCGTCGGGCTTGGCCCTCTGCCGCATGCCAGGAAGACAGGGCTGCTATAGGTCTTACGACCACGAGAGGGGCTGAGAGCACCTGTGCATCCTTTGCGCGCTGGGCTGTAGCTGTGGCAGCTGCCTGCAGGTGCGCTGGCGGCCCTAGGCCAGCCGCTAACAGACGATACAGAAGGCCCAGGTCGAGGTCCGGGAAGGAGGCCTCCCAGTCGCGTAGTCGGAGGGCTGGCCACCGAGTATTCATGGTGGCTAAATGCTGACATGCGTATTGTGCTCCGGGCTGTCGATCTGCCACAAGACGTTGGGTCAACGGGGCTGAGGGTACCCTGCCGGCTCGTGGTCAACGGGTGGCCAGTCCCCAACCGTGTCCACGAGGCCGCCGCGGCAGAGTAATTCAACTGTGAAGGTGGTTCTCTGTATGAGTGAGGCACAGTAGCTGTTGCCGATGCCCTACTGCGGTTTGCCGCTGGCCGGGCGGCGCCTCGCGGGCATGTCGCGGTCAGGGCACACGGCCGAATTGGCACATGGCTGCCTTCCGGCACAGCTACGCGCCCCAATTGGTGACACTTCGCGGCAATTTGTAGAGCTGCATCCGTTTCGCCACACGCCGCTGGGGCTGGACCAGTCGGCGTCACAAAACACAACATTATGGCGGCCAAGCAGCCCACCCAGCCATGATGTTATACTTAACACATATCAGCTTAGTAGTCCCGCAATTCAGCACCAGCTGACGCTCATGTATGCATTTTCATGGACCTCATGCCGACACAACATCTGACGTGTTTCGATTTGCTCGACTGTATACTCTGGAATGCAGTGCAACAGGTAATACTATTGTACATTTGCATGGGAGACTCTTGTCAGCAGTGCAAGGGCTACCTCGCGGAAGCGTTTGGAAGGAAGCCATTGAACCCTGCCGCATGCCGGTTTGGCGACGCACGTTTTACGCCTAGACACATACAATATTATACGCCTGGTTTCGTTCTCTAGCTTGGTAATACTGTTAGCCTCGGGCCTGCGCGAATCAGCTGCAGCTTCCATCGCCCAGCACGAAAAGCATGACGGAGCAGCTCCCAACCGTGGATTTAGACTTCGTGGCTCATGCGGAAGAAGAGTACCGGTCAATCTACCACTCGGGGAAGCCGGAGGAAGTAGACTCAGCACGCTTCAGGTAGGTACACCTGCTCTACGCACAGCTGCACTCGTTGGCTTCTTGAGGCTTCCTTCAAGCTAGCAAGACCACTACCCCTCACCTTTGGCTTGGAGCGCCGTACAACCAGTCCACCCTGTCCCCGACAGGCTCGTGTGGGCGCTCGTCCATAGCACATCGCGGAAGCACCAAAAGCGTGGCTACGACATTGCTCAACAGAAGCTACAGGACGACAACAAGGATGCGAAGGAGTACCGGTACTTCGCAGCAGGTACAGGCCTAGTAGGCAGGCGTAGTATGGTGGCATGCTGTCCCACGGGTCATTAGCAACCCGGACTGGGCGTGAAGGCTTTTTCGTGCTAGCCTGTCCTCCAAGTCACATGCGTACCTCTCTTTCTTATGCGTGCAGTTGCGTGCTACAACATGGGGCGATACGTGGAGGCGCGCAAGGAAGTCACGATGTTGCTGAAGGTGGGGCATTGGCATGCTTGAATGCACACCGAATGCGGTGGTTTCCTGTGCCCCTGCTCCATCTCCGCGTGCTGGGTTACGGGACCATACTGTAGCGATAGAAACAGCCCCGCATAATCTATAGAAGAAACCCTGGGCGTGATGCTTTGAACGTTCCAAGCGGTCTCATGAATGGCCGCATGTGCTATTTTGCGCCCATCACGTCCACTGCCCCCCATACCATCGGACCGCGAGTCCCGGGCCCTTGCCACCACTCTCTTGTGTGACACCCCTCGCTTCGCTTCCTGCGGCAGCCCCACAGCGCAGTACCGCATTGCCGCGCACGTCAACTACCCGAACCAACGAAGTCATGCGGGTTTTCCCTCGCAATCTCTGACGCACCACATGCCGCAGAACCATTCCGAATTCTGAATGCCATGCCACATCCCTCCTGTGCTCCAATGACAGCCCAGGGCCCTCTGAAGCATGGCCCCCTAGATGCATTACACAGACAGACTCTGTGCTGCCTCTCGCGTGCCACCGGATGCCACAGGACCACCCCGAGTTCCGCCAGGCTGCCGTGCTGCGGGCGCTGACGACGCCATCGTGCGCGAGGGGCTGGTGGGCGTTGGCATAGGCGCGGCGGCGGTGGGCGCAGCTCTGGTGGTGGGCGCGCTGCTGGGCGGGCGCAAGTGAGGAGCAGCAGCAGCAGCGGCCGAAAGGGGCCGGCGCTGGCGTGGGAGTGAGGAGTTGGCGTGAGGAGCGGGGCGCAGCAGCAGGGGGCAGTGTGGAGGCGAGTGGACGTGACCTGCACGTCCGGGGGCATAGGGGCGGCGGCGGTGGGCACGCTACCGGGCGGGCGCACGTGAGTGGCAGCGGCAGGGGGCTGGTGGGTTCTAGCCGCGTGCGCGTGGGCGGCCGCGCTGGGCAGGAGTTATTGATACAGCGGCGGGGTAAGCGGTACGTGGATGCAGAGGAATGGTGCGAACGTAGGGTTGAGGAGGTGGGCATTGCGTGGAGCTAGAGGAGGGTGTGGGAAGCGCGGCTGTGGGATGGGGGTCTCCGGGGCTTACGAGGGGCAGGTGATGTGCGCAGCAGGTGCGAGAGTGTGGGCATGTGGACGTGCGGCGGTGTGGGCGCTGGGTACAGGGGCCATTGGGTGCGCCGCGTTGGCACTGCTGTCTTTGTGGGCCTCTGGGCCGCACGGTGCGGGGCACAGCTATGCCTGCATAGCCGCGAGAAATCCGCACGTATATGGAGCAGCGTGGAGCTTCCGGACAGGCCCGGTGCTTGTTCCTAATGGCGTTATGACCCAAGTTCTGTCCGACAACACCACGGCTTTGCGTTAGGGGAGCTGCAACTGTGTAGCGAATGCGGTGCGGGATTCAGGTATGAAATTGCGCGCTGTCCTTAGTGCGCTGTTCGCCAAGTTCCGTCCGGCAACGCCACGGCTTTGCTGGGGTGTAAGGTGTGCTGTGCGCTGTCAAGTTCTTCGTACCCATTACTGAAGGAGGTGGCGTCAAGCGAGGCAGGCAAAGGAGTGCGTGTGTGGATCCTGCATGCATGTTGTGCCGCAGGTGCTCCCTGCATGGGGATATGGCGGGCGCACGTGGACTGCTGCTGTACATCCCTAGCAGCAAGTTCAAGGAGGCCACGGCGATGTAACCAAAGGCGCTACACATTCAGGCTGTGACGCCAGGCTGTAGCTCAGCGCTGCGGGCTGGTGTACGTTTGTGTACGCTACGGTAGCGACAATACGTTTGCAGCAGTACACTGCAGTACATTAGCAACGGCACGGTAGCAACAGGCGTCACAGTGCTGAGTGTGGCTACAGCCTGACCCTGTGTGGCCCTGCCGTCTTGCTGCATGGCGGTTGAAGGGACGACCGAGCTGGCACTGCTGCAGCGCCATGGTGGAAGGGCCTGAAACCATCGGCCGACAAGCACACGCAGCTTCCCGTTACAGTGATGCGGGTTTCCGTATGCCGTTATGAGGAAGCACCGGAGGCCGACGCTGCAAAATCGACCAACCGCCAACTTCTACACGGAGGACGCAGTCGTCCAGCCTGCGCTGCTTGTTCCTTGCTTACTCCTAATTGACGCCAGGCAGATGCGCATGTCTGCTGGTAGCACGCGTCACCCAACTTACGGAGACATGAGGGCAGAGCAAGCAGCTAGAGGATGTGAATACACCCACAACGAAAGAATTAATGGTCTAGCGCCAGTGTACTAGCAACAATAGGAAGATTTAGGCTTCTAGGGATACGCGGATACCCACTCGGTCAGGTCACAGCGACGGAGTGAAACGGATTCCGGAGCCATAGAAACCGAACACTGGCAGTCGAGGTAAACCTAACAGCATGGGAAAGAGGAAGAAGTGAAAGAGGAGACGAGGAGACCAAAGAATAGCCACTCAGTCAGCCCACAGGTCAACAAGCACCACGAAGCAAAAGGTCCAGCCAACACGGTCACCAGCTGTTAATGAAAGCCGGTCGTCAAAATTAGCCCATCGCTGGGCGCTGCAGTACGGCAGCAGGGTACCGTACCGGGCGGGGGCCATGCGCCACGTGTGTACGCACTAGCA
This sequence comes from Chlamydomonas sp. KOR1, assembly GCA_036984285.1. Lineage (NCBI taxonomy): Eukaryota > Viridiplantae > Chlorophyta > Chlorophyceae > Chlamydomonadales > Chlamydomonadaceae > Chlamydomonas > Chlamydomonas sp. KOR1. Next base: position 20,698 of record BQMZ01000422.1, read on the forward strand.
ATACACCAGGGGAGAGTACACCCCTTCCGCCCATTATCGATCCGCGTATGTTATCATGTCAAAGCAAGCTCCACGCACATCCAACGCTCAGTGACACATCCCTTGCCAGATGCGCTGTTTTGGCAAAGGCATGCGCGCCTCATCGGCTCGATCCAAGCAAAGGTCCGGAATCAATGCAAAAAACGGATACGAATGCATTCCGCCACGTCTCGAGCCCGCCTGTCTTTCAAGAGCACACGCTGCGGCCGTACCTCACTGCGGTCCGCAAATGCAACCTGCTGCACCAAAAGACAACTCCTGCCTGAGCAGCGTACAGGGGCTGCCACCCCTCTCCAAGTCGCGCCCCCCGATAACGGTGTGTGCCATCGTGCACCCCAAGCACTCGCCCTACCAGCACCTCCTGACAAGTCCTCATTCCGTAGCACCACCCGCCTTCAAGTCCCGAAATTCACAATCTTCTTCCCCTCATGCATTCCCATCCTGCGCCATCCCCCATCACCCACAACACACCGGGCCCCTTCCGCCCCCAGCCCCGTTGCCACCGTTCCCCTCTCCCAAATGCTTAAACATTGCCTCCCACCTGCACCACTGCACGCCACCCTCCTTCCGCCCCCAGCCCCGTTGCCACCGTTCCCCTCTCCCAAATGCTTAAACATTGCCTCCCACCTGCACTACTGCACGCCACCCTCCTTCCGCCCCCAGCCCCGTTGCCACCGTTCCCCTCTCCCAAATGCTTAAACATTGCCTCCCACCTGCACTACTGTACGCCACCCTCCTTCCGCCCCCAGCCCCGTTGCCACCGTTCCCCTCTCCCACATGCTTAAACATTGCCTCCCACCTGCACTACTGCACGCCACCCTCCTTCCGCCCCCAGCCCCTTGCAATCTCTCCCCCGCTCCCCAGCCCCTCACAGCAAGGCCTGCTCCTCCTCCCACACCTCCCGCCCCAGCGCCCTGCACGCAATGCCCTCCACTCGCTGCATCACCTGCTCCGGGCTCAGCCGCCGCGAGGGCACCACCTGGCAGCACTCGCCCACCAGCGCCCGCAGCTCCTCCACCACCCCCTGGTCCCTCGCGCTCAGCAGCTGCCCCTCAGCGCACACGCTGCCCCCTCCTGCCGCCCCCACGCACTCCGCCCCCGCCCACGCCGCTGCTGCAGTCGAGTCGTACGCCCGCGGCTCCGAGCCCTCGAAACCGTCGTCCCTGCAGCCCTCCACACCCAGCTCCGCCAGCTCCCGCGCCTGCTGCTCGCTCAGCGCCACGCCCCACTGCAGCACGTCCTGCGGCAGCGACCGCATCCAGCCCGCCAGCAGGAACAGCCCGCCCTTGTTCACGGACTGCACCAGCAGCTCCCGCCTCGCCGCCTTGCGCTGCTGCCGCAGCTGCTCCACCTCCGCCACCAGCCGCACCCCGTACGCCTCCTGCAGCCGCTCCGGCTGCTGCACGCGCAGCAGGTCCAGGTACCTCCGCCTGTCTCCGTACTCCCGCTCCGCCGCCTCCAGCTGCTCCAGCACCGCCAGCGCGTGCGGCAGCTGGTTGGCGAACATCTCGGGCGCGGCGTACTGGTCCGTGCGCAGCGCCACGGCCCCAGCCTGCCCCTCCCTGCCGAGCTGCAGCACCACCGCGCCCTCCACGTCTATCAGCGCCAGCCGGCCGCACGCCAGCAGCACGATGTTGTCGAGCTTGAGGTCCGGCAGCACCAGCCCCGCGCGCCGAAGCCCGCGCAGCAGCCACCCAATGCGGCGCAGCTGCACAAAGCATGGAGCCCAGTCCCAACCGCGCGCAGGGTCCTGAGCCTTGAGGTGCCGGTCGAACCAATCTGTCAGCGAGCCGCGCTCCGCCCACTCCATCACCACCACCAGCTCAAACTCCACCATGTCATGGTCCTTCCCGGCAACCTCCTTCCCCACAGCAGCAGCAGCAGCGTCAGCCTTGCTGCTGCCGGTGCTGCTGCTGGCGCTGCCGCCTCCGCGCGCCACCAGCTGCAGGTCGAAGCACAGCACGGGCACCAGCACCAGCCCTGTGTCCGGCCGCTCCCGCAGCCGCTGCAGCACCGCCGCGTTGGCCGCCAGCTCCCCCAGCGCCCGTTTCACCTCGTCGCCGCGCAGCGGGCAGTACTTGCTGCGCGCACGGGCGCGCAGCAAGTACTGCCCGCTGCGCGCCCGTGGGCCCCCGTGCTGCACCCAGCGCTCCAGGCGCCGCTGGCTAACCCACAGCGACCGCGCCACCTTGGCCGCCACACGCGTGGGGCCCGGAGCAGGGCTGGAAGCAGCAGAGCCGGAACCAGGGGCTGCGGGAGCTGCGGGGTCCGCGGGCAACTTGCCCTTGTACACACGTGCGTTGTTGACGGGGTTGAACTTCGTGACCGGCTCCATACTGTGCAGGTCCTTTAGCAGCCCGGGCGGCGCGGGGCGGTGGTCTTGGTGTGCCACGTCACCACGGCGGCCATGATGTCGGCGAGCTGCTCGTCGGTGGCGGAGCTGGATGGGGGCGGAGGCGGCTTGCAGCTGCTGCCTTTCTGCCCACGCCGGCTGTGCTTGGGCACGGGATCGCGGGAGGGCTTCTGCGCCTCCTGCAGCGTTGCAGGTTGCTGCTGCTGTGGCGGCGGCGGCGGCGATGGCTCGTGCTGCTTGTGGCCCCGCGACTGCCGGCGGAGCAGCCGCAGCAGCTGAAAGCCGCGCCCACGCACCGCTGCTTGCTCCTGCACCTCCGCCACCGGCTCGGCATGCTGCTGCTGCTGCTGCTGCGGCGGCGGCGGCGGCGGCGGCGACGGTGGTGGCGGCGGCTGCTCCTCCTGCTGCTGCTGCTGCCATCGGTTGGCGAGCATCTGGGGCAGCGGCGGCAGTTGCGCCAGGGGCTGGTAGCCACGCCCTAGCGACACGGCCGGCTGCCGCACCTCAGCCTGGACCTCGACCACCGCCTCGCCCTGCTGCTGCTGCTGCCCCTCCTCCTGCTCCTGCTGTTGGTCCCGCTGCTGGTTGGCACGCATCTGGGGCAGGGGCGGCAGTACCAGTAGAGGCTGGAAGCCGAAACCCAGCTCCGCGGCTTGCTGCTGCTGCACAGGTAACTCCTCCGCACGCTGCTGCTCCTGCTCTGGCCGTCTGGCCACGCCTGCCGCTTTGGCCATGAGCTCTCGGGCCATCAGCTCGTCCGCCAGGTCCTCCGTCAGCACCACCATGTGCAGCCCCATGGGGGCACGCGCCAGGGGGCAGCACTCGGCCAGGCCGCCGCCCTTCGCGCCGACATCGGCACCCGGGTTCGCAGCCAGGCTGATGTGGGTTGAGGCGATGGAGGTGCCCAGGCTGGGCAGCTGTCCCTCCAGCTGGCCGGGTGCAGCACCGGATGAGGTGTTCTTGTTGGTGGCGGTGGCGGGGTTGAAGCCCACGTGTGAGATGCCACGTGCCACGGGCAGGGCGGTGGGGTGCGCGGGGGAGAGGGACATGGCGGAGGTGGAGGCGGCGCGGCCCTTGAGGGCAGAGCCCGCGGCAGCGGCCTTGGGAGTGCGGGCGTCGCGGGTGGGCGTCACGGCGAAGGGCGTGGAATGATCCTGGGGTGGCAAGGGAGGATGGAAGGAAGTACCGTGAGTTCGACCAATTCAGAAGAGACAGGGAGCAGGTTGGATCCAGTGCAAGAGTGCGCAGCCGACAATACCGGTAGGCCCAAACATTTCAAGAGAGGCAGGAAGCAGGCTGGATCCGGTGGGAATGTGGGCAGCGGCTGACACGTAACAACGGCAGAGGACTACAAAGTGTGCATCCGGGCTCGGCACTACCGGTAAGGCTAGGCGGCTGAGTTCGTGCCGTGTGCGTTATGCCTACGTACCCCACAGGTTGCCCACAGCGCGGTGCAACACATCCCGTTTTTCTTGTGCGGCACAACCGTACGCACTGTGCCGCCGTGTGCGCCGTGGTGTGTGCCGCCATGGTGCATGCCGTGCCAATGCCCCAAAGGTCTAGTACCCCACACGTTGCTGAGAGGACGTTACGTGCGGCGCAGCCTAATGAAAGCCATTTGCACCCCACACGTTGCTCGTAATCCGCTGCAACGCCCTGCCATCTCATGTCCATGCATCAGTGTGTGTGTGTGTAAGAGCTGCCCGTGGCTCAAGCCATACCGTCGCCTGAACCCACCGTGTCTTGCAGGGATGACACGGTGGAGATGCCAGTGTCCCAAGCCACCCCGTCACCCCGACCCACCGTGTGCTGCAGCGGTGACACGGTGGAGATGCACGAGTCCTCGGAGCTGCAGACGCACTGATCGTCGCCGTGCTGGTGGTGGTGGCCAGTGGCGGAGGGGCTGGTTGGGGACGCGAGTGCCTTGGCGTGGGGCTGTGCGGACGGCAGGCAGGCTCCGCCCTTGGGGTGGCTGCTGAGCGCATTGGCGGTCTTGGCGTCGGTGTGATCCTGTTGGGTACCGGGATTGGGATGGTGCAGTCAGCAGGGGGCAGTGGGAAAGTCGCGATGCATGGCGGGCGGAACAGAGCGGAAGCCAGTCAAGCAGCGGGAGCAGTCGCAGGGAGCCCATGACTCCGCGGCGTCGCCTGGGTGCGAATGACGGCAATGTGCACGGCTGCAGCCAGCTGTACGCTGAGGGTTTGATTGACCTCGGCGTTTGGGCTGCCACGGGAAGGACGCGTGCCCCGGAAGGACGAAATCGAGGAGGTCATACAGGCGATGGGCTGAACGGCCTGAGGGAGAAACTGAGAGTTGGGCCACTGCACCCCTGCCCCAAGACTCACATTTACAGGGAAGATGACGTCTTTGATTTGTTGCTTGGGCCTCCAGCAACTGCAGACCAGGAAAGCGACGCGTTAGTCGGCCGTTAGTAACCGCCAATGTTCCCGCGTCGGGGTTCCGTGCCGCTTTGCACAGGACGAGACAGGCTGTATTATGCAATTGTGGTCACACTCCAAATACTATGCAGTCATGTTGCAGGAACGCCGCAGCCTGCGACACAGGACCGCCTGCCCTGCAACGTCGACGGCACACACCTGGTAACAAAGCGAGCTATCCGTCCTAAGCGAGATCGTTGTCGAGGCGGTTTGGACGCCATTGCTGCTGCCCGAGACAAGGGTTGATGTAGACCAAGGCAAAGCTGAAGTTGGTACGCAAGTAGGGCTTCTTATGACGACCTCTGTCATCCGCTGTAAGTCCGCTGCGCGATTTATTAATGCCACATTGTAGGGAAAACTTCTCTACAGCGGCTTGTCCCTTTGTTTTCAGCTTTCCAGGGACGGGCTGCATGGGGGCCTGTTGCACTACAGAACGCCACTGTTCAACCAACTTGTAAACGATGTATTCAATAAGATTATATTGTATTAGGTTACCTTCGCGGGCTGTGCGCCTACCTTTGGTGCATGGAGGTTTCTTTTGAGGAACGCACGAAAGAAACGAGCATCAATAAAGACTCTCACAGTTGAGCACTTTCTTCTCCAAGCTGTACTCTGTCGACTGCAGGTACCTCCTGGAATTCCTTGTCCAGGGGAGTCCCTCACCACAGCCAGGCAGCCGATGCCATTTTCACAGCCACATGGTACACCTACGCGATACATCCTTTCGCACGTTCCAGGACAACTGCTCTGTCGCAGCAGCATCAAAGACACACCCTCTCGTACTGGGCAGCACGGGCTCCTTGACGCTGCGGACGACATGCCGCCCACGAGCCACGACCCTGCTCATCAAAGCCTGTGACGCAGACCGCCCAACGGGACGTGACATCGTCCACAATCCCCGATTCTGAAAATGCAGTTCCCTCAACGTGCCACCAAGTCTGGTGTGCTCAACTACTCCCAGCAGGACGATACAATTGACTCCTTGGTGAGGTGCACGAGAGGTGTTATAAACCATAAGCGCCCCGCTTCTGGACTCGCTCAACGCCCCGGTCCCCATAGTCCCCTGCACTGCCCCATCTGGGACAGCAGCACTGAGCAGCACAGCACGATGTCCAGCACTGCAAAACACCACGCCCCTCCTCCTTCAGCAGCAGATGCCGGCAAGCTGCGCTCCACACTGTTGCGACAGAGCCAAGCAAACTCGCAGCTCCCCGCTTGCTGGATACAGCATACCAGCCAAGGCCTGCACGCCTTTACCCCTTTACCCATCCAGACCCATCCAAAACTTGCGTTGTTCCTGCCCGCACCGCATCCTGCTACACCCTTACCCGTCTGGTACGTCCTCGCCCGGACTTCACGCCACCCCGCTCAAAGGCGTTCGTGCCCTCGTTGCGTGGCCACCGCAACTTCCTAAACGCAACTTCCTAACCGCAACTTCCAGCCCGGAGCATACCGCAACCGAGCGCGTCTCCAACGACTCAAAGACAGACATCCGTTTTGAGGATACCCCGCTTGGCAGAACCGAGAACCCACACCATGCACGGGTACCCGCCAATCACGCCTGGTCGCGTTGTCCTTGTGGCCTGCGGCTCACAACCGTTACCTTGCGCCTTTCCTGTCCCAACCAATGCTTCCACGGCCCACAGCGGCGCTCATGCACGGCCACCATGGCACTGCACACCCCAGGAATGACCGCAAACAACCACAACTGACATTTCAAGCGCCAGCAGGTGGCACTAGTAACCAGTTCAACCAAAGCTGCAAGGATACCGGCGCGCCTGGCGCCCATTTCCACGTTCTCAAGGCCTCCTGCACTCTGCGCCCTTGCTTCTACACCTGCTGTCCCCAGCCCCAGCCCCAAGCGGCCCCTGCCCCTGCCCTGCCAGCTGCCCCTGCCCGGCCCTTTGCCCCTGCCAGCCCGCTCCACTATGCCTGCTATCCCCAGCCCCAGCCCCACGCGGCCTCGCCCCTGCCCCTGCACCGCCCGCTGCCCCCGCCGGCCGCTCCACTACGCCTGCTGTCCCAAGCACCAGCCCCACGCAGCCCTTGCACCTGCTCCTGCCCCTGCCCCGCCCGTTGCCCCCGCCGGCCACTCCACTACGCCTGCTGCCCTCAGCCCCAGCCCCATGCCGCCCCTGCACCTGCACCTGCCCCGCCTGCTGCCCCCGCCGGCCCGCCCGCCGCTGCCGCCCCCGCGGGCGCCGCCGCGACAGCCGCGGCTGTTGCAGCTATCGCGTAGTTTGTGAGCTGCCTGCGGATGGGCATACCAACGAATGCAAGAGTACTTATTACCAACGAAAGACACAAGAAGGTGACGCTTAAGCGCCAGTGCACACCTCGCAACAGCATGGGCAAGATCCAGCTTATGTACTTGCAATCTGCGCAGAAGCTGATATCGTATACCGATGCAAAAGAGTCTTGCGCACAAGGGCCCACAGGCCACGGTACTTGGCGGCTTGCAGCAAGACGAACCATGCAGGAGGTGCGCCGGCGCAGAGCGCGCACGTCGTACCCGGCCGTACACCCTGTCCTCGTACCCTGCCGTACCTGTAGTACGGATCCTTGAGGTCGAACTTGCCGGAGGAGGTCTGCGGCGGCTGGCCGGGCCCCAGCGGTGGGCCCGAGAGCGTGAGGTGGATGTCGTACGACTGGCGCTCGTGCGCCACCAGCCGCAGCCGCCCCGACAGCCGCGTGTGGGGGGCGGTGACCAGCAGCGGCCGCTGCAGCACGCAGCGCAGCTGGAACCTGGGGATGTATGGGCAGTGATGAAGGAAGCACGGTGAGGGTTCAGTGGCGAGATGGAGGCGTTGCGTGTGGGGAGCTACGACCACTGCACAGCCGGGACTTGGCGAGCATGTAATGGCAGCAAGTGAAGTGTGGGGCTTCAGCGGTCACACAGTCCATGCTGAGGCCTGGGGATGGGCATGACGCCACCATCACGTGCGGCCGCTGCACCGCGCAGCGCAGATGCAACCTGGCGAGCATGCATGGGCAGCAAGGGAAGCACGGTGAGGGTCAGGGGCACCCTGGCGGCACCTGTGCGTCCCGCGGACTCCATGGGCCCAATGCGTGAACGACATTCTGTCATGTCACGTCGGCAGATCCATGCCGCCCGCCATGCACAGGCAGGTGCACGGGGAGGCCGTACGTTGTTCCTCCCCTTACACACCATCACGCGGTCCCACCCACCAGTGTGTTGTGGGCATGCCCGGGGCGGTGGTGAGCCATACGGGCAGCTGTGACCCCGCGAAGAACACGTCTGAAGGGAGCAGAAGCAAGGGCCGGAGCCGGCATTGAGTGCACAATCATTGAGCGCAAGATACCTAGATACGGTCAGGGGCCGTGCGGTGCACGATGCCAATCAGGACCGGGATATAGGCAAGGTCATATGCTGCAGGGGCAGCAGGGAGCGCGCGGAGAACATGTCTGGAGGGGGCAAGGGCAGGGGGTGGAGGGCACCCTTGGTGGGCTACGCAAGTGGTTTAAGAGGCACCTAGTTGCGTTCGTTGGCGTGCGTAACCCGGATGCAAGCAAAGGCGTCGTTGTGAAGCATGTAGGGCGGGGGCAGGAGTGCAGAAGCCTAAGAGGCGCGGGGGAAGTGATCCCCGCGGAACACGTCTGACTGGGGCAGGGGCGGAGTGGGAGTGGAGTGCAAGTGTGACGGGCGGCGAAGCAGGACGTTCGTTGCCGGCAACAGTAGGGGATCAGGCACTGCCATGCCATGCCCCCGTGGCGTGCTGCCGTGCCGTGCGCTAATATACTCACCGAACCAGCACGCCACCCCGTGGATGGTGAGGGGTGCCACGGGGCCTGTGACCAGCTGCAGGGGGCAAGGGGCAGGGCAGGGGCCAGGGGGTAACCGCAAAGCGGCAAAGTAATTGACGCGGGCAAGGTCAACCTGCTAAGGGGTGCGGCGTTTGGCATCGACAGCAGGGAACCAACTTCTTTAGCAATGGAAGTAACATGAAGCGCGGGCCTCCGGAGCCCTATGCCGATGCTGGAGGAAGACAGGATGTGGGCTGAGGGATGGGCAACACGTGCCTATGCCCACACCTAACCCACGGCCCACACCTGGGATGATAGAGCATGGTACAGCGCCTCCCCACAGCAGCACGTCGATGTGCCACCTCGCTGATGGTCTCGCCCCAGGCACCAACGCCCGTGCCCCAAGCCCACTGTTAACACACACCTAACACACACGCACCTGCAGCGGCATGTCGATGTCCAGCAACGCTGCCTCGCTAATGGTCCCGAAGTCCAGCGGCTTGGTGACGCAGTTGGACACCAGGTGCCCCGGCTCGAACGCGTCCACCACCACCTGAAGGGTGGACGTGTGGCTTAGCTGTGTATTACGGGTCCAGCGGCTTGGTGACGCAGTCGACTACTAGGTGCCCCACGACCACCCGAAGGGTGGACACGTGTGTTGTCTGCGTCATCCAGTGTTACACAGTGTTCGGTTTGGGTTACGCCTAGTCGCACACCGCCCATAACGCCAACCCACCTGCCCAAAGTACCCTTCTGTTGCTGCCCCGTGCAGCGCTCTGACGTCCACCCCGTAGAACGAGGGGTTGGCCCAGAAAGCGGACTTGGCGCCAATCTCCGCATGAAGCACCTCGTCCGAAAAGGCGGCTGCGGTATCCAAAAGGAGCGCAAAATTAATATTGCAACATGTACAAACATCGTTGCTGTACTGCAGTCTTTAGGATAACATTTGTTTGTGACAGGTCCGTGGACACGTGGATCATGGACGCGTGCAGCACCCCGTTCGGAGAAGGCGACTGCTGGGCGAGGTTCGGCTATTCCAACCCTTGATTAAAGGTGTCTTTAGTACACACAATCGCAAGCAAAATGTTCCTGACCGTAGGTGCAGCTACCACATGTTGCTTCCTGCCATCCTAACGGACTGCGTGCATGCGGTCGGGCGGCGGGAGCACTTGTCACCCGGTGTCCGCGCCTGGTTCTTCGCATCTTAACCGTGTGAAATCTACGCAGACTCTGTCACTGCCCACCTGCGTAAATGCAGCCCGGTTGTCATACCGGCGACTGCAGGTTTTAACGGTATATCCTGTGCGTGCAGAATCATCATCGTGCAATGTGGTTCCGCGCAAGATATGGGCGGCCATTGAGGTGATTTCCGATTCCATCAGGTGACACGCCTTGCACTGATAGTCTTGAGGCCCCATTGCCCACCTGCGTGAATGCGGCCCAGCTGTGGGAACATCTTGCCGCCGGGCTTGAGGAAGGCGTCCCTCGCGTAAATGTACGACTCCAGCATGCGCTCGTTGACCAGCAGGGTGCCCATGGGCTCCGAAACCAGCACGTCCACGCGCTCTGGAAAGGGGCATGCAGGTGCACCAAGGTGTGGGTGAAGAGCGTGAGACATAAGTGTGGCAACCAGCAGCATGGCCATGCGCTTCAATGTGAGCACGTCCACGCGCTGTGTGGCGACCGGTCGGCGCACAGAGGTGTGTGTGTCAAGGATACATGGTTACCAGGGCTCGAAGGGGCGCTTGCATAGATAACGTGACGACCACGTGGCACCTGTCCACCTCAGCTGCTCTCCACCGCCTTGACCCACCCTGGCAAACCTGAACCCACGCCCACACGCCGGTATGGCAATCTCCCACACGCAGACCCCAATCACCGTTCAGCTGCACCTCCTCCACCTTGAAGTTGATGACCTTGATGCGGTCCAGACCCAGGCTAGGGTTGGAGGCCCCCAGCCTTAACCCACACCCACGTGCTAATACACATGTACCGCCCACCGTCCAGCTGCACCTCCTCCACCTTGGAGTTGATGACCTTGATGCGGTCCATACACAGGCTGGGGGTGGAGTCCGCCAACCTTAACCCACACCCACGCGCTTGTACAGACGCGCGCCACCCACCGTCCAGCTGCACCTCCTCCACCTTGGAGTTGATGACCTTGATGCGGTCCATACACAGGCTGGGGGTGCAGTCCGCCAACCTTAACCCACACCCACGCGCTTATACACACGCGCGCCACCCACCGTCCAGCTGCACCTCCTCCACCTTGGAGTTGATGACCTTGATGCGGTCCAGACCCAGGCTGGGGTTGGCGTCCGCCAGCAGCCGCGCGAATCGCGCCATGCCGCTAGCCTCAACTGCGTACACACGTGCCGCACCGGCCTGCGAATTGGGGGTAAACGGAACCAAAGTCTCATGTGTCTCATGGAGTCCACCTCCTTCACACCAGCCTGCTTGATTTGGAATGACGCGCGCTTCCCATGGCCAAACTTCCTCTACCCCACACCCGCATACGTACCTGTGCGGCAAAGAGCGAGAGGATGCCTGACCCCGCGCCCACGTCCATCACCACCTTGCCCCTGCAGAAAGGGTGGGCAGGAGGCGAAGGAAGAGGCAGAGGCAGGGGAGGGAACTTTAGCCCGTAATGCGCAAGCCATTGGGTACATCGCATAGGTCACCTCCATTCACCACCTTGCCCCTGCAGCGGGGAGGACGCGGAGGACGTGGAGGCGAAGGAGGATGAAGCGCAGTCGTGCGCAAGCCAGTGGAGGCAGCGCTGGTCCCTTTAGACTGTTTGCCAACCACGAGTGACCGTCACCAGGCACTGCGGGATCACCAGAGACCGTCTGCATTTCTGTCGTTGCCAGTGCGCCGCCACCTAGCCAGCGCGTGCGTGCGTGCCGGCCGGCGGCGGTGCATGCACAGACGCAGATGCAGGCTGACCGGGGAGGGGCTTGCGCAGGCCTGAAATCCCAACGCACTGCCCTAGCTCGGTTTGTACGCACACTGTTGGTCTGGGCCTACCTCACGCCCGTACGTCTCCGCCCTGCATCTGCCCACTGCTTTGTCCCAAACAGCGGATCCCGAGAGTCCCTTTCGCCCTCCCCGGCCTGCCCGATGGCCCCCGATGGCCAGATGCCCATTGAAAGCGCCTGCTGTACCTCACCAGAGCGCACTGTGCACGCTTACCTGCCATGTCGCACGTTGCACCCGCTCCCCACCGGAGCCCCATCTCCCAGCCCCCATCATCCACAAGCCCTGCAGCTACACGCACGGCTGCCCTCAGCTGCAGTACCCAATGCAGCGCCATGCTCCAAGCCCCAGCAGTTACAAGACTTACGCACGCAGTTGCGCAGGGCCCCCGTCCGGTAGCACCCGGCATACTGTAGGCTTACTCCCTTGCGCCCTGTACCACAACCCAGTATAGACCCGAAACCCACAGGCCCCGCACCTGAAGTCGTCCGGGTTGCCCACGATGGCCTGGTAGTAGGTACCAGTGCGCGTGTAGTCCTGGGGTTGCGGATGCAGGGCAACAGGAGAGTCAGGTGGTGTCTCCCTTTAGTGAGTGCGCGCAGGTGCGCACGGAGTAGTGGTAGTTACAGTTACAGTTACAGTTACAGGCCCAGTAGGGCGCGTCCGGAGAGCGGTAGTAGGTGCCAGTGCGCGTGTACTCCTGTGCACGGTAGTGCAAGGAGGGCGGTTGGGGGGTCAGGCCTGGACAGCCTTCAGTGTGCGCGTGCAGGTGCGTCAAATGGGCGTATAGCTCGTGCGTGGGGTTACCAACGGTGAAGGCGGGCAGCGCGGGTGGCGTTGCTGTCAGCCTCACGGACAGCGCGTGTTGGTGTCCAATGACGCGCATGCTTACGACTGCGAGAGGCCTCGGCAACGGGGAGGCGCGCCCTCAAGTTACATGTGGGTGTGGGTGCAGGCGGCTGGGGCAGCAGGGAAGCCAATGCAGCAAGTGCAGCGACAATGGCAGAAATAACCGCACGACAGCGGGATGTGCACAGGGGGGTGGGGACGGGCAGCACAGCCGCAAAAAAGAGGCAGGAAAAAGGGCGGATGCGGAGTCTCACGGTGCGCTGCTGCAGCTCCTGCCGCTCGCCTCCCATCGGGCCCCTGATGCAAAGGGCCGTCGCGCCGAAACACACGTACCTGCAGCATGTCCTGCTGGTTGTGCAGCATGCCGTAGTAGTGGCATGTCGCCCTCAGTCCCGCCCTTCCTACACACGGGCACGCACTCTAATACACACACCTGCAGCGTGTCCTGCCGGTGCTGCAGCATGCGGTGGTAGTTGCCTGTCGCCCCCAATGTCCTGCCCTTAATACACACGCGCACGCACCCCGACACACATACCTGCAGCATGTTCTGCTGGTGCTGCAGCATGCCGTAGTAGTGGAAGTAGGCGTCTGAGGACGCGCGCGATATCTTGCGGTCAAAGTGGTTGCTGGCGGCGCCGCCACCGTCCCCGTCGGCTGCCGCCGCCGCCGCCGCCACCGCTGCCGCCGCACTGCCCCCATTCGCACCGCCGCCACCACCGCCCGCTCTCCCCGGCCCACCTGCATTTTGTTGCTGCTGCTTCAGGTTGTCCTGTTGCCGTTGATGATTCTGGTGATGTGGGTCGGAGCTGCCTCCATGCAGAGGGCTGGGTGGCGGCCCCTGCCCCTGCGCAGGGCCCGGGGAGGGCGGCGGTGCCCCGGCGTGCGGACCAGCGTGCGTGCCGTCGCCGCCAGCAGCGCAGGTCCCGTTGCCGCTTGGTGCAGCCCCGGAACATGCAGCCCCTGCTGCTGCATGTGTGTTATGGCAGTGCTGTTGCTGCTGCTGGGCCCCGAGTGCGAGGTCAAGGGCTTGCTGCACGGCGTCTGCGACGGCGCGCCCTGGACACTGCACTGCGTAACAGTTGCCTCCCCCGGCCCCCCCTGGTAGCGGGCTTACGTAGAAGAGTAGCGGGGTTGCGCGCCAGACCTGTGTGCATATGGCCACATACATTTGGGCTAGTTGGAAAGTATGTGGCCAGTTGGCAGGGTTGTCTGGCGAGAGGGCAAGGGAGGCGCTGGTGCTGGAGGAGAGGGAGGGTGCGGGAGACGGGGCGGTCAGCGTCGCGGTCTGAAGCTGCTGACAAGAGTACTTACAGTCTTTGATGATAAGACGCAGTGCACGGCCGATGCCCCGGACGCCTGGTTCCGCAGGGTCAGCACCGGCCCCGCGTCTCCTTGCGAGATGCCGAGCGTAGCTGCGTATCCGCTGTCTGCGACACATAAAAACATTATTCATATCGAATCTGTGAGCATGTGTCCTGAACGGCTTGCCGCAGTGCAGCGCCAAACTTGCGCACACGCACCCCAACAAGCGCTTCCATTAGCGTCAATGCTAGCGACCCTAAGTTCAGCAAAGGTGTTTGTAGAAGTTGTGCCTGTCATGGTGCGTGAGGTCCTAGGCGCACGAGGCGTTTCGGCCGCACCACATCGGTCGACTGGGTCACGCTTTCACCCAGACCACGCAAGTTGTTTACAGTACTCCATTGCACCTACTTTGCCTAGGACGCAAGTCAAAGAGTGACTAAGTGAGGAGGAAGCGGGCAACATGCAATCATAGTAGCCACTCTAATTGGACAGTCGTACAATTTGAACTTGTTCCGTGGCAGCCGCTGCATTGCAGCGGTGTTCTCCGCCAAGGACCGTGCCGTATGGACTGCTTGCATTACAGCATCATGCAGGAACACTGGGTTTCGGCGCGCAGGGCAGATCAAGCTCGACCACCACAGGCGGAGGTAACCGCCTGTGGCCTTGCCTCCGCCCAAGGCACGGGCAACGGCAAGCCTGTGCTGGGCATCAGGCCCGCAAGGAGCAGGAGCTATACCGCTTCCTGTCAGCGGTGAAACGGTGCTGTCATCTTCCCTTGGTCAACTATAACGTGCACGAGCACACGGTGGCACAACTGCATAAGGCTCAGACGTAGAGGGAAGACCACGTCAGTTGGCACGTGGAGACCCGCTGTTGCACTATGATGAGACCTGATCGGCTACACAAGAGCACATGCCTATATAGAAATGGAAGGTTTCTTCCATAGGACACTGTTCATACGGCTGCCTCGACAACAATGCTCGTCAGTTGCAAGCAACTATGCCCATCGCCGTGTCGATGAAGGGCTTTTGGGCATGTTGCTATGCAGTGTGACCTGCAACATGTCTTTGGATGGGGGTTGCTACAGCTGCGCCTTCCCCTCGGGTTGCTGGGGAAGGCGAGGCGACCGCGGCTCGTCCGCTGCCGGTCCTGTCGTACGACGTCAGTTTGCCTCGGGAACAGCTCCCGGGATTTAAGGAGGCACAGCCAGGCCAGGTTGCTTGTCTGATCATCTGGGTCAACACAATCATTTGCCTTCGCATCGTCACCAAAAAAGGAATGGCTCGGACAGCGCTTCTTGCCCTCGCGGCGCTCATGGTTGTCGCGAGCGCCGCGGCAAGGACGGGCGGCACTGACTCGCTTGTTGCCGCTATAAGGAAGAAGGATCTGGTCTCCTTTGGCGAGGCCCTCGGCGAGCGCGGCCTGGACGTCAACCTCCCGTCGAGCGGTCGCCTCCTCCCTCTCCTTGAGGCGGTGAGCGAGCCCTGAGAGCGGTGTTGCAGCATGCAGATGCGCTAGATCTGTATGCTTATTGCCCTGATCCTGTTCGATCTTGCAAAGGAAGCAAGCGGCTCACTCCTGACGAGACATGTCATGCTGGATCGCCGCAACGGCCTTGCAGGTCCGCACGCGCGACATCCGCTTCGTCCAAGCTCTTCTCGAGCAGGGCGCTATTGCCAACTCCAAGGAACCTGTGACCCTCACTACCCCGCTGCACGCCGCGTTCCAGTCCAACCTGGCCCAGGTGAGATGCTTCGCTGCGTGCGCGCAACCTTTCGTCGAAGCGCCTGTTCGCCTTCCTTCACAGACTTTCGCGGCTCTGTCCGCAAGTAAGACAGCAGACCCAGATCGTTAGCCTTTCGCATGAGCCAGCGCGCAACAGCATATCGGCTGCCTGCCCGCCTGCAGCTCTTCCGCCTCAGGAAAGCAGCGCAACCCCTTCCATGCATTTTGCCTGAGACCTACCGCCCGGCAACCCGCGCTCTCCTGCCCTCCACCCATTCCACCCCAACCCTCCCCACCCGACAGCAGCAACAGCCTTTCACCCTCCCACTCTTCCACCCCTGCCCGGTGCCCCTCTGCTCCTCCACTCCCTGCTGCCCCCCGTCCTCTCAACCCCGCCCTAAACGCCATACCCCGTTCCCTGGCCCCACGCCCCCCCTCCTGCAGGTCGCCCGCCTGCTGCTGGCCCACGGTGCTGACCCCCACGCCAAGGACGCCAAGGGCACCGCCCCCCGCCAGCTCACCTCCGCACGCGACCTGACCGAGCTGGTGGCCGAGTACGACAAGAGCGGCCCCATGGGCTTCGAGCCGGCGCCCGGCAGCTGGCTCAAGGAGACCAAGGGTGAGAGGACGATGTGCAAGCTGCTGCCGTGTCTAGCCGACAGTGTACACGTGCGTGCGCAAGCTCTTCCCGCGAGCTCGTGCACCTGCGTTTGGCCCCGCCATGCCCCTTCCATTGGCCTGTGAGGAGCCACACCCATCCTCTTCCCCTGCACCGCCGTCTGCTCATGTGCCTGTTCCCTTACCCATCCATCACCCTGTTAGCTCGCTTCATGCGACCCGGCCCCTCGCCCGCTTCCGTCCTCCCCCTCCCCCTACCAGCCGGCCTTTTGCACCGATATTCCCCTGCCAATGGTCACCATATGTCCCCTTAATGTTCCTCCCCTCCCCTCCCCTCCCCTCCCCTCGCCTCCCACCAGGCGGCGAGACCTACTGGTGGAACCCCTCCTCCGGCGAGGCCCGCTGGTCCGCGCCCCCCTCGTGCGCCTGGCAGCGCGTGCTGGTGCAGGGCCACCCCATCAAGTACATCAACCGCGTGACCGGCCAGGAGACCACCCGCATCCCGCCGGTGAGCACCTACCTCCCTTGTGCCCTACCTGCTGCTGCTCGCCCTCGCCGCCTTGTGCCTCCCCCGCGTCCCGCCGTCCCGCACCATCAGCCCTTGGCCCATGCCACCGCTTCTGCTGCTACCGCATTGCACCTCCATCGCAATCTCGCTAGCTACCACGTGCCGTTGGTAGCTGAGATGCCTGCTCCCTGCCGTGCACATGCCGTACCTGGCTGCTGTACCTACCGCTCGCCCTCGGGCTTGCTCCCTCTCCTGTTATCCCTTTAACCCCTGACTCCCTCCTTGACCTTGACCTTTCCCCTCCCCAGGCGCTGTCCTGGACCAAGGTGCGCAACGCCGACGGCTCCGAGCTGTACCTTAACTGGGCCGCCACCGTGTCTTCCGTGGGCCAGCCCGCAGAGCTGCCCGACGACGTGGCCGCAGAGATCAACAAGAACGTCAACCTGAAGTGGTGAGTGCCGGTAGCTAGGCACCCCGCTAGGGCCTGCATGCAGCGCGCATATTGTGTAGTAGCCGCCGAGATCAACAGGAACGTCAACCTCGAGTGGTGAGCGGCTAGCATGTCCAGATGTCATACTAGGGCCTGCATGCGGCGCGTTACGGAGGCGTGCATGCATTACCTGGAGTGGTGAGTGGTCAGCGCATTGACTGCCCGTGCACGCAGCACGTTCGTTGGGAGTGGTGCCTTCGGTACCCGATATGCATGTGCGTGGAAACAAGCATCCGTGTGGAAGGCCTGTGATGCAGCGTGCACGTCATATACCCCACATTGCACAGCACCGCCGTACCCTGCACTTGGCCCTGCGCGCATTTGGCTCTCCTTATCATCCACCTTACCCGGCCCCCTTACCACCCCCACCTCCCGGCCCCCACCTTTCCTCTCCACCCCCGCAGGCACAACCCCACCACCAACGAGTACACCTACACCAACCCCGCCTACTCCACCGCCTGGCGTGAGCTGGAGGATGAGGGTGAGTCCCTGAGCCCCTTGGACTCGCAACTGGCGTCTCGTGTCCTAACCACATGCTCGACGGCCTGTCACTACCCAAGACGCCTACCTGAGGTGCTCTTGCCCGGCTCGCTCGCCCTGCCCCGTAGCTCTGCGTGGCCCCTGCTGCCACCTGCAACTCTTACTAATGTGCGGACGTACCGTACCCTCTCTCCTTGCACACAGAGTAAGCACATAGCCGGACAGGGCATTAACACTTCCCTCCCGCTCCCTCGGTCCATATCCCTGCCCCTCATCAGCCACCGGCAAGCCCTACTACTTCAACGTTGAGACGGGCGAGAGCACTTGGGAGCTGCCGCACGAGCTGGGCTGGGCGCAGCAGGTGGGTAATGGCGACTAAGCCCCGCCACTACCGATATCATCTCCACAGCCGATCTCCACTCCGACACCTGCTTGCCGCACCCTGTCACCCTGCTTCTATCCTTGCCTGCTTGCAACTGTTTCAGGCTTCTAATGCCTACTTCCCACACTGCATCCGCAATACACTACCGATACCATAACTGCACTATCCGCCCTTTTGCCGCCCTGCCTGGCTCCCTGGGCGTACCCTCAGCGGGTGTGTAGCTTCCACACTAACAGACTAACTGTAACGGTAGCGGCAACTGTAACCATAACCATAACTGAAACTGAAACTGCAGGCGGACGAGGCCACCGGCAGCGCCTACTACTTCCACCGCCACACAGGGGAGGTCTCCTGGACCACCCCCTCGAACGGCCCGCTGTCCTACCTGCGCCACGACTCCGACCTGTAGATGACGGTCCACTGTCGTACGTGAGTGCGTGATGCTGACGACACGTGTGGTGCACGTGGGTTAGGACGCGGTGCATACGTGCGTGCGCCACGACTCGGACCTGTAGATGGCGGTCAGCTGCCGTACGTGGCGCTGACTCTTCATGCGCTGTGCGTGGATTACAACGCGCCGTGCAGAGGACCTGGTGGTATGTGCGCCATGATTCGGACTTGTGAAGGCTGCATGCTTCATGTGTTTAAGCAGGTATAAGTACCGTGTAGGGCCCTCTACCCGTGTATGCGGCTTGCTGCTGTGCAAGTTTAGCCTGTGCATGGACCGGCTGGGTTGTGGGGCACGGTGCGCTGGGCCTGCCGTACATGGCATCCCCGTGTTGGTGAACCGCTGCCGTGCTGTGTGTGTAAGTACTCGTGTGGTTGGTGGTGTAGGCTGATGCAGGCTAAGGCCCTAGAGCGGACGTGATGGGCAATGCGGGGTATCAAGCTGCATTATGTTAGTTGATGTCTTTTGAGCTCGACAAAAAGTGAAGGTTGGCATCACGCATGTTGATTACGAGAAGCTTTGTAACAGATATATGGCCGCCAGGCTCATGATTGAAGAGGGACGCAGCACGGTGTGTAACACACGCACAGCGCCCCGTACAAACCGGTATATGCCTACCCACGTGCCTACCTGCCGCTGTGAACACGCAAGACTCACCTTCCCAGCAGCCTACAGTGAAGCCATCAGTTGCTACGGCTGGCAGCAACCACAGCGAGGCCAGGTTGCTTGTCTGATCATCTGGGTCAACACAATCATTTACCTTCGCATCGTCACCAAAAAAGGAATGGCTCGGGCCCCTGCCGCCCTGGCTCGGGCAGCCCTCGCGGCGCTCATGGTTGTCGCGAGCGCCGCGGCAAGGACGGGCGGCACTGACTCGCTTGTTGCCGCTATAAGGAAGAAGGATCTGGTCTCCTTTGGCGAGGCCCTCGGCGAGCGCGGCCTGGACGTCAACCTCCCGTCGAGCGGTCGCCTCCTCCCTCTCCTTGAGGCGGTGAGCGAGCCCTGAGAGCGGTGCTGCAGCATGCAGATGCGCTAGATCTGTATGCTTATTGCCCTGATCCTGTTCGATCTTGCAACGGAAGCAAGCGACTCACTCCTGACGAGACATGTCATGCTGGAACGCCGCAACGGCTTCGTCCAAGCTCTTCTCGAGCAGGGCGCTATTGCCAACTCCAAGGAGCCTGTGACCCTCACCACCCTGCTGCACGCCGCGTTCCAGTCCAACCTGGCGCAGGTGAGATGCTTCGCCGCGGTTGTCGAACCTCAACCTTTCGTCGAAGCGCGTGTTCGCCTCCCTTGATAGACTCCCGTGGCCGCCTTCGCAAGCAATGTATTAGACCCAGATCGCTGGCCATTTACACATGCCAGCTCGCAACAGCATATCGTCGCCCTTGCGCCTCCAGCTCTTCCGCCAGCTTCCACCCTTAACATAGCAGCACCCCCTTCATTCACCTCGTAGCGCACCGCAACTTGCCGTTTCATACATGTATGTTCCCTTAAAGTAGACCTACCGCCAGGCAACCTACACGCTCCTGCTCTCCACCAGTCTCCACTCATTCCACCCCGCCCCTCCCCACCCAACAGCAGCAACAGCCTTTCCGCCCTTCCCACCCTCCACCCCTGCCTGGTGCCCCTCTGCTCCTCCACTCTTTCCCCTCCCTACTGCCCCCCGCCCCGCTCCCCACCCCGCTCCCTACCCCACCCTAAACGCCTAACCCCCGTGCACCTGCCTGCTCTGCACCTCCACAGCAGGGTCTTGGCGCAGACTGCTAGTGCAAGAGCAGAGGTGTGCGCGCTGTGCTGCGGGGGCCAGGGCCAGGGCCAGGGCCAGGGCCAGGGCCAGGGCCAGGGCCAGGGCCAGGGCCAGGGCCAGGCCAGGCCAGGCCAGGGCCAGGGCCAGGGCCAGGGCCAGGGCCAGGGCCAGGGCCAGGGCCAGGGCCAGGGCCAGGGCCAGGGCCAGGGCCAGGGCCAGGGCCAGGGCCAGGGCCAGGGCCAGGGCCAGGGCCAGGGCCAGGGCCAGGGCCAGGGCCAGGGCCAGGGCCAGAGCTTTGGGCCTGTTTGTGCTGCGCCACCCTCAGCGCCTCAGGGCACCAGGTGCCAGCGAAGGGGGGCCTCCCGACCTCCATGGTGCCACACCATGAAATCCATGCCTGAGAGCCCTACCAGCCCTTTCATCGACCACCAGTGGGGACACAAGCAAGCACCAGCGTACAGCGCCTTTTGGGTGCACCCTCTACTGTGGGGGGACGCTGTGACTTTGAGCGATACGCAGAAGCAATTCAATAGTCCTAGCCACCAACGCCAAACATGTCAGGTCCAATGGGTAACAAACTTGCCCGAGCTGTCATAGGTTAGGGGTTTGAAGGCATGCGGTGACGACGATACTCTGTCACGTATCAGCAACCAATGAGCTCTTGAATGGATACAACTGTTAATGTCATACCTTACTTGTACATATATAATACCTGCACGCTAACTTACTGTGCAATAGCTTGGTCACCGCACAACTGGCATTGCTTGGGCGTGGAGCAAAGGTTGCTAGCAGTTGGTTGCAACGGGTCATCGGACGCCTATAATGTGGGGGGCTGTGAGGACAGCGGCGGCAAAGGGGTTGTGACACGTGTGGCTGCGTACCAGCAGTGTGCGTGGTGGAACATGCATGCGGTGGTGGGCGCGAAAGAAGTCAGCTATTTCGCTGCCGTTTTTAGGTGGGCAAACATGCTCGCTGCACACATTTCGGCCAATCAGGCGTGAACACTGTATGGCACAGCGGAGGCCATAGCCTTGCACCAGCTTGCATCTTGGGCACATGAGGCCGCGTGCACGTGCATCTGGGACGCGTTCGGTCGAGCCTTCACTGCACCGATCGGTAGTTGCTCACTATTTTCGCAGTTTCGTGGACTGTGAGTAGCTGACATCCTTGACAGGCCTTATGGGCGGTCCTGGCAGGCAGTTGTAGCCTGCCATGACAGTAGCACACTAGTATGGCGCTGCGCTGTTGACGTTGCTGTGATGTATTCTTATGCGTAGCAGCATGATGCTGTGGTCCTGGCAGGTTGCTTGTTTTCTGGATACGACAGGAGCACACTAGTATACCGCTAAGCTGTTGGCGCTGTTGCAAGGCCAGTGCTGGAACGTATGGGGTATGATGCCGTGGCAAGTGGGTGGGGCCGCAGCGCACCTTGCAAGTTGCACATGTGTTGGACCGCAAGCGCAACAGCCTCATGGCACCAAATTAGCCTAGTCCGTGGGCTTGGTATGCGCAAGGGCGGGTGCAGCACTCGCTGTACGACGGTGGCCTCGTGCAGTTCGGCATTGCTGTGGTACTGGTACCGGTACCGGCAGCAATCACACCGTTGAACCCGTGCGTCAGAACTGTTCCGCTACGTATCAGTGAGGGTTTGAAGATGTGCACATGCAATGCAGTGATGAAGCGCAGTGCAACTGGGCGCGATCTCTATCTGTGAGAAGGAGGTGTACGCAGGCCCCCTGGTGGTAGTACGGGTACGCAGGCCCCCTGGTGGTAGTACGGGTACGCAGGCCCCCTGGTGGTAGTACGGGAGCACCGACTCGAGCCGGATCCAGGGGCGTTTGTGGGGATGTATTTTCTTTACTTCGTGAGAAGGCTACAGGGGCTCGGAATTTGGTGCTTGGCAAGCACATGTGGGCGGATATGAACGCTCCACGGACCACCGCGACCTACTCTACCCAAGACTCGGAAGAACTCGTTGCACTGCCTGCTATCTGTAAACTCACGAACAGGGGACTGGAGTCTGGAGACCAACCACCAGCTGGGGATGTATGGGCATGGCCAGGGGCCCCTGGCCAGAGCTGACCAGAGCCTAAGCCTGCAAGCTCACTGCTTGCTGCAGGTGGGACATGTGACCCAACGCGGCTCCCTCAAAGAGGAACAGGGCAGCACAAACGTCCTGAGCGACCGGCGACCGGGAGGTCAAGCCTGCACGTGTGACCCGTCTTAGATGTCGGCATGATTCGAGGCGTGCCATACGGCCACATCTGTCAACTCAATAGAAAACATACATTCTGCTTAGCAAGGTTTAAGAGTCATGTACCATCTGCCTATGCGCTGAGCTGCTTTGCGTGCCACTGTTTGTAATAATGAGCGAGAGCGTCCGTTCTGGTTTGTTGGCGCAGCTTCAGTCAGGCGCACATGCAGATGTCTTAATACGTTTTTATCTGGAGCGTACGCCGGAGGAGCAGCAACAGAACCAGCAGCAGCTTGGTCCCAAGGCGGAGGGCGCGAAAGCACAAAATGCAGCTGGCGATCTGCATCTTCTTGGCGATGCCCTGAAAGCACACAAGGTCATTCTTACGCTTGGTTCTATCTATTTGGAAGCCAAGTTGCAAGGTGCTTGCTGGCAGGGCGCGGCAGCTGGGGCGCCCAACGCAAGCCATGCCGCAGGCGAGCGCGACGACTGCGACCAGGGGCACCGCGGCAAAAGGCCTAAACTGGATGCCACTTCACATCAGTACTCGGAGGATGGGTTACAGGGCCGTTCGAGCGCCGCTGTCAGCGCGCTGCCCGAGGTGCTGGTGCCCCTCAGCTCGGAGGACGAGGAGCCCTTTGCGCGCCAGGCGATCGAGTACATCTACACCGGCAGCCTCAGCGCAGACCTGGGCTTCGAGGCGCTGCTGCGGTGCGGCAGCAGGCGTGCTACCTGGGCGTGAAGCACTGCCCGCAGGCCTGCGACCAGGCCATGCTGGCGTGGCTTACGGCACTGCACGAGGACAAGCCTCAGGAGCAGGGGCAGCAGCAGCAGCAGGACGGGGCGGATGTGCACACCACGACTGCCGCCGAGCCGCGTGTGCTGCAGGCGTACGCCTGCCACGCTCTGTTTCCGCAGCTGGGCACCTCCCCTGATGCCGCCAGCTTCCAGCCCATGCGCTCCGCCCTGGCGCAGCAGCTGGTGTCGCACTTTGGGGACGCCGTGGCCGCCCTCTCCCGGCCGGACCTGTACCGGCAGCTGCTGCAGCTGCCCGCGCTGGCGGTGAGGGAGCTGCTGGCAGCTGACGACTTCGGGACGGACAGCGAGGACAGCGTGTTCTTGCTGCTGGCGTGCTGGCTGGAGGCGCACACGTGCGAGGAGGGAAAGGAGGAGGGCGTGCCGACAGCGACACGTGCTGAGCTGTGCGGCCTGGTACGGCTGCACCGCCTGCGCCCATTCTACCTCAACTTCGTGCTACCCGGGTACAAGCCTTTCAGCATGATCAACCCAGTGGAGCTGGGATGCCTGCTGCGGTATGCGGGGGCTTGGGAGTATGAGAGGACTGCATTGCTCGAGATGGACAGCAAGCGACGGACCTCCCCCTGGTACTGCTCCCCCGCGCGGCGGCAGGTGGTGCCGCAGGCAGGCCGCACTGTGGAGTGGAGCATCAGCAAGGAGAAGTTGGAGGAGGGGCTGAGGGAGATGGTGGAGGACAAGGAAATGGTGGAACTGCATGCGTGCTTTGGGGCTTCTGCTGCGGCGGTAAGTGGACGGAGATTCGGCAGTGCTGGAACCGGTCTGCTGGGAGACGGCGGACTGTGGGGTGTGCATCTGGAGCTGAGCCCCGCAGCGCCCACAGCGGCAGGGATCTACATGGAATTGAAAGCGCCGCGGCAGCTGGGGAAGGTTCAAGGCGTGGTGACCGTGCCAGGTGTTCAAATTGCTGTGTACAGCTGGGCCCTGGGGCAGCGCAAGACGGGCTTTTCCGGAACGGCCTCTGCTGGCAAAGTGGTAAGGACATCGGGCGCGCTTGGCTGGTCTAAGGTGCTCAAGGTGCCGCCGGCCGCCGCCAACGCTACTGGCGGCAAGGGCAACGGGGCTGGTGGGGTGGAGGCGGAGGTGGCGGCTCTGCTGGCATGCTGGTCGCGGTCGGAGTGGATGCACGACGGCAAGATCACCGGCAGCATCACGTTCCCGCGGCCCTGAAAGCATTTACTGGTGTGTCCCGGCATGGCCATGGGTGGCCATGGGTCCGCATATTACCAGTTGCCGTGACTCGACGGCATGGGCATGGGTGTGATTACAGGGGCCGTGTGCAGCAGCAGCAGGAGCAGTAGCAGTACTGAGCTGGCGTGGTGTGACCAAGGGTCCCTCAATTGGGCCCTAGGCAGTATGGACTGTTGTGTTGCACGGTGTTATTTGGCCCGTGTCATCAACTGCGCTGCAACGTGCGCGACATCAATATCTGCTTGGGGTATCGTAACGTTCCTGGGGCAGTTTGCAGTTTGGCGGCTTGCGGCACACTGGCAAATCCCGCCGGGGTTCACGAGTTGTATGCAATTCACATCACTGCCATGCATAGCAGCGTAGATGAGGAGCGTTATGGTTGCCTGGCTGGCTGGTTCACGTATGTTGGTGCGAAGGTGGCTGTATGGTGTAGTAGGATGCGGTGATGGAAGGTACAAACGCATTGTTCCAAAGCAGAGGAAAGGTGGCTGTACGGTGTGTGTAGCTGATGTCGCTCCACCACCAGGGGCAGAAGAGTAACGCAACGCGTGTGTCTAGCTTAGCTCGGGTGTAAAGCAAAGCTTGGGTGCGTTGCTTATGGGAGCGTCTTCGCTCCAAGTTATGCTAGGCGAGCCGGGCACGTGTGGCAGTGGGGTCACGTTGGTACAGACGCAGGTGTATGGCGTTGCTTGAGGGCGCAACAAACCGTAGCAGTCGCTCACGTAGGGTGTTCCGCTGCCGGTCATGTAGGAGGCCATGCGGACCAGTGGCTGTCACGAGCATGCCTATGACACATGTGGCTGCATGCCTGCATGTAGCCGTGGTGGTGAAACATGCATGCAATTGTGAGAACAAGGCGCTAGCAGGTTGGAATGCATCGATTTTGTTGCCGCTGCACTTGGAGTCAGTGCAGTCATGTGTATGTGCCATTCAGGCACAGACAGTACCGGTATGTACGTGTGTGGTGGTGGGGGCCATTGTCGTGGAGCTCCTGCAGCAGGTGTTGAGGGCATGGAATGCGAGCTTGTTATGCTTTCGGTAGAGACGTCGCTGCAGCAGTCAGTGATGTTATTGCTGCTTGCCGTACCTGTATGCATGGCGTATTGCTGTGAGAATAGCAGGCCTTTCGAGCGGTCCAGGCAGACGCCGTCTGCCAGACGGTATAGTCAGTGTATGTTGCACTGTTATTTGCACTGTTGTGCCGTGCGCCAATGCGCATCCGCGTCCACGCTGTGAAACACGTGCCTGGAGCTCAATTGGGTGGCTGCCAGGGTTCGAAAGTGGCTAACCTTGGGGGTTAGGGGGGCTCTTAAAGCTTCGTACGACTCTTTACGGGCAAACGTGCGTTCCGCAGCTGGCTTTCGGCGCATGTGCTTGTTGCGCTACCTGCTACGTGCCACGTGCCAGGGCCATGCGTCAAGTCTACCTTTACGCCGTGGGCAGCTGGCCGTGCCGTTGACATGGAGGTCGGATCGTTTTTGGGTGTATACACGGCCATCATGGCCCCTTGTGACCCGAAGCACTCAGCTGGGGCCTGGTACCAGGGGCCTCCATGGCCCCTTGTGACCCGACACGTTGAGCACACAGCTGGGGCCTGGCAACTGCTTGCCCTGCCCGACCTGCCCTGTCTCCTTTTCACTTTTGCCTGCACACATAGGGTCATTTTTCCTGCATCCCTCACCGCATCCGCTACACAGCTGGGGCCTGGTACCGGGGGCTTAGAACTGCATGCTCAAGACCTGGTGAGCGTGGGTCATCATCGGCTTACCGTAACCTCGGAGCTAAGCACTCCCCGGGCCAATGTTGACAGGGACCAGAGAACACGTGTGACTGCTGTTGCATCGCCTGACGTCCGTTCAGTGCTGTTTGGACTTCTAAGGCTTAGCCTTTCACGCAAGTACTTGCGGCCCCCGAACATGAGCGAAAGCGTTCGCACTGGCTTAGCGTCACAATTTGGCACATGGAACCATGCTGATGTCTGCATACGATTTCACCTTGAGCGGTCGCCCGAGCAGCAGCAGGAGGAACGGCAGAATGAAGAAGACGGCGACCGGGCATGCGCCTCTGGCAGGCAGTTTGTGGGCGACCCACTTCCTGCGCATACGGTCATCTTAATACTGGCATCTCCATTTCTGAAGGCCAGGCTGGAGAAGGCTTGCTGGCAGCGCATGGCAGCTGGGGCGCAGGTCCGGGACGGGGTCGCAGCTGACGACGCCTTTGTTGTCCATCTGGACAAGAGGCAGAGGGTCGAGGGCGTACCTAAGGGCATGGCTAACGGTTCGGAGGGCGGATGCGACAGTGAAGCTGCAAGCGCGCTGCCCGAGGTGCTGGTGCCCCTCAGCTCGGAGGCCGAGGAGCCCTTTGCGCGCCAGGCCATCGAGTACATCTACACTGGCAGCCTCAGCGCAGACCTGGGCTTCGAGGCGCTGCTGCGGTGCGGCAGCAGGCGTGCTACCTGGATATTGAGCACTGCCCGCAGGCTTGCGACCAGGCCATGCTGGCGTGGCTGCAGGCGGGGGCGGAGCAGGGGCAGCAGCAGCAACAGGACGGCGCAGGGCTAAGCACGGGCACTGAGGCTGCGCCAGCAGTGCTGCAGGCATACGCCTGCCATTTACTGTTCCCGGAGGCAGGAACGGACGGCGAGCAGGCCGACTTTAGTACTGTGCGCTCCGCCCTGGCAAGGCAGCTGGTGTCGCACTTTGTGGACGCCGTGGCAGCCCTCACCCAGCCGCACCTGTACCGGCAGCTGCTGCAGCTGCCCGCGGTGGCAATGAGGGAGCTGCTGGCAGCTGACGACTTTGGCACGGACAGCGAGGACAGCGTGTTTCTGCTGCTGGCGTGCTGGCTGGACGCGCACACGGGAGGAGGGCAAGGAGGAGGCCGTGTCGGCAGCTACACGTGCCGAGCTGTGTGGCCTGGTGCGGCTGCACCGCCTGAGCAGCACTTACCTGCAACACGTGCTGCCTGTTTACAAGCCCGTCACCATCAGCCGGGCGGAGCTGGATTTTCTGCTACGGTATATTGGGGCAGATGCGAAGGAGAAGGAGGACATGCTGAATGTCGACCCCCAGCGGCGGCTCTCCCCCTGGTACTGCTCCCCCGCGCGGCGGCAAGTGGTACGGGAGCGGGGCCGCACCGTGGAGTGGAGCATCAGCAGGGAGCAGCTGGAGCAGGGGCTGAGGGAAATGCTGAAAAGCAAGAAGAGTGCGCATGTGACTGCGTCCTTTGGGACGTTCGCAGCCTCATGTACCAAGAAGCACCCTGCATGGGTGCTTTCGTGCGGCCTTCTGTTCAGGGTAGTGATGAGGCTTGCCCCGGCTGTGGTGGACTTCCCAAGCGACGACGGTGCGGCACGGCCCGGAGCAGCTGGCATCTGGGTTGGCTGCAACGTGTCTCGCCTGTATGGGAAGGTGACGGGCTCGGTTACGGTTGATGCACGGGTTGCGGCTCGGAATCCGGGCGTTGCGGCCTGGAAGCGCCGGCGCTCCCTCAGTATGGATTTTGGAAGTGGGCATGGCTGGGTTAGATCACTGGGCCTCCAGCCCGCGGCGCCTGCTGCTGTGGGGACTGCCGGCGGCAGCGGCAGAGGTGGTGCTGCTGCTGCGGCGGCGGCGACGACTGCAGCTGCACCGGCTGGAGCCGGCAGCGGCAGAGATGGTGGTGGTGGTGCTGTGGGAACTTCCGTTGCATCGGCAGGCGCTGGCAGCAGCAGCGGCGGTGGTGGTGCTGCTGATGCTGGTGCCGGAGGCGGCGGTGGCAACGGTGGCGGGACAGGAGAGCAACAGCCGTCGCAGCAGCAGGAGAAAGGGCAGCTGCAGCAGTTACAGTTGCAGGGGCACGGGCACGGACACGGGCAGCAGGAGCAGGAGCAGGGGCAGCAGCAGGAGCAGGAGCCAGCGGAGGCACAGGTTGCAGCGCAGCTGGCGCGCTTTTCCCAGTGGCTTCACGACGGCAAGATCAGCGGTAGCATCACCTTTTATAGGCCTTGACTAGTGCATACGTGTGGCCGTGCCATAGGTGAAGGGCCGGCTAGACGGGGAGACAGGCGTTGTTGAAAGCTGGCTCTGGTGGAGTGGTCCTTCACAGCTCTTGTGTACTTCTACCACTTGGAAGCCCGTCTCCTGGTTTGCATCAGTGCCTAGACTGGTGGTTGCTCTGCTATCCTTGTGGGGCGGGACAGGAGCGTGGACCGCTTGCACTTGGCGTGGGTTAACGGTGTTGAAGGATGCGGTGATGGGAGGTACAAACGCAAGTTCCAAAGCGAGTTCCGAGGTTCCGGGTTAACGGTGTACCTGTACACTGTGTGGGTTAATGTACCTGTGTGGATGAACGGTGTACCTGTACACTGTGTGGGTTAATGTACTTGTGGGTTAACGGTGTACGTGTACACTGAGGCGTGCAACGCGCACCTGTCGTTGCTAGCACCAACACTGGCACTCCGTTGTGCATACTCTGCGTCTTGCTTGGCCTAATGAGGATATGCCGACGGCTATTATCAAAGTATGCATCTTCAGGCCTTGGGCCGCGTTGTTGAGGGTGCATGTAGGTGTGGAGCCCGCACGCTTGTACAGCCGGCAAACTGCAGGTCTGTGCCGTAGCTCGTGGGGGCATCGTGGCACAGCCAGGTGGCGGGACGCCGAAGCGTTGTCCTGCTATTTTTGTCTAGGCGTTACTCTGTCTCTTACGGCAGCCTTGTCAGCTGGTAGTGACTGCCATTTGTGGTGAGGCTGGTGCATATCAGGATGCGTACTGTTTGCTTTCTCACATAACGTGTGTACGTCGCAGTGGGGCCACGCATTGCACAGCAACCGGTGCTGAGTGCGGCATGGGGCGGATGGGCTGGGGCAGCTGTTGACCTCACTTTGCATTGCGCGATGCCGCCCACCCGCCCAGCTGCCTACTCCTTGCAGGTTGTACATTTGTTTTACGCAGCCTGGTGCAGCCTGGTGCGGTAAAGGCATGAAAAGCTTGCAGTCTGTTCCGTCCGTGACCTGTGTGCCCGTGCCAGCACTGGGAAACCAGTGTTCTCTAGCTCGTGCACGAGCACAACGTTTGGGGTGAGAGACCCACAAGCGGACCGTGTGGCGCTCGGTATAGAACTTCACGCCAGCATCCCCTGTGCCGCCAGTGGTGCTCTCCGCCGCCACGTGTGCCCCTTGGTATTGCTGCCGTCCGTCTCACGCCGGGGGTGCGGGCGGCACAGCTAGGCCGGATGCCGGGGCTCAGTGGTACCTCGTGTGTTACAGCGGGCGCTTTACCGGCAGGTGTCGCGGGACATGGTAATGAAGGTTGCGCCGCCGTTGCCGATTTGGCATGTGCAGTTTAGCGCCTCACCGGACGTAGGTGCGCCAGGGCGCGTGACAGCGGGGCACTGCACGGCAAGCATTGCTCGATGCCACAGAGCAGCACGTTGTTGGCTGGAGCGCTGTTGGTCGTGCCCCATGACCGAATCCGTCGGCTGTGCTGTACTGTACCGTAGCTCCGTAGGCAAGTCGTCGCTGGGAAGCGGTAGCCCTGATGGTTTCAATCACACGCCTGAATCCCCTGTGCCCCTGTGCCTGAGCCTGAGCCCATCCCATATGCCCCTAAAGGTACGTTACGTGTGCCCAAGTAAAGGTGTTGCATCATGATGCCATCTTGCACCTCCAGGGCTATAGCCTAGCAATAGCTGCACGCTTCCATGCTGCTTGGCCGGCGTGCGGTAGGGAAGCTCCTCTCAGGCTTGGCTTGCCGCGTCCCGGAAAGGTTTCCCAGCCGCTGGGTGCTCGCATAGCCGCCAGTCCAGGCTAGTCCTGTGTGCATGTCGATTGTCCAAGAAAGATGCCTCGTAGGGTCAGGTTGGTTCAGGCCATGGGAACCCCGTGAGAACCGGTACTGAAGGTGCGTCACCAGTGCCCCAGCAGCACCCGGTGCAAGCAGGTGCAAGGGGTTGACATGCGGTCGCACGCGATGCCACGTGCCCCTGCATAAGGGGTTGACATGCGGTCGCACGCGATGCCACGTGCCCCTGCATAGGGTTGACATGCGGTCGCACGCGATGCCACGTGCCCCTGCATAAGGGGTTGACATGCGGTCGCACGCGATGCCACGTGCCCCTGCATAAGGGGTTGACATGCGGTCGCACGCGATGCCACGTGCCCCTGCATAAGGGGTTGACATGCGGTCGCACGCGATGCCACGTGCCCCTGCATGAGGCTATCCTGGGAACGTCTATGGGGGGTAACCGCAAAGCGGCAAAGTAACTATATCGGCAACGTCTATGGGGGAGGTTCGGCTATGGGGTTACACAGGTTACACGCGGGGGAAGAAGGTGTGTGCCCGGCGTGGCCGGCAGAGCGGCAGTGCCACGCGTGCCTGGGGTGCCTGGGTTGCGCGGGATGGCTTGCGTGCAGACCGACTGGAAGGGGCTCCGACAGGGCGAACAGCGATCGAAGGAAAACAGGCAATGTAAAAGTATGTTTTGGTGCATGTCGGGTTGGCGGAGGACAGGAATTTGTGCTGGCGGTTGATGGGCATTCGGAGCCCTGTCGGACTGGAGAACATGGTGTCGCCTGCACACCAGCTGTATCGAAAGCCGTCAAGACTTTCCGTGCGGGATGTGTATGTGCTGTGCCAAACCAGATACGTGTCAGCATTGGTGAAATGGCATCCGCGCTTCGGAAGCGGGTCTTGGCGTATCACGGACTGCAGAAGGTCGTGGAGGGTGTGACAAATGGGGTCCGGAGCTTCATTGAAGGCTGTGGTGCAGCTTTTGTGCACAGCGTGCGTGCGGCCAGCAAGATACTTGGTGTTGACACGAGTGGGCGTGAGGTCTGAGGTGCAGCTGACGCGCCAGGCGCAGCGGGCTGGCAAACCCCGGGGCAGCCAACTGCGGGCATACGTGATCAAAGAGGACACGCCTAAGGAAGTCCAGGTAGGTTTGAAGGAGCGAAGAGTTGACGTCACGGCATGTAGGGCCGTGAGTATTGTGTCGTGGCCCGGACGAAAGCGCGTGTATTGCGGTCACACCAAGGCATTCCTTCACAGGAGGGCGTTCGGTCGTGCATCCTGGCGACCACAAATGGCGTGGCAGATGCCGAGAGCGCGGTCATCGCAACGGCATTGAGCAGCAACTCAATACTATACAGCGCGTCTCCGTGGGACCGCATTACGGTACATGATGCAAGTAGGGCGCTGGCTGGCTGCCGGTACATGTATGACTGGCGGTGTCCATGCTTTCCATGGTTGTACTGTTTTCAATGGCCTTTGGTAGCGTCCATTATGTTCAAGGGTGTAGGGCATGCTGCGTGCGGCAGGACCCAGATGCCGGCCGCCGGCCGATAGCCTGCATGATGGCGTGCATGATGGCTGCATGCCGACAGTTGATACGGTACGGCACAGCAGTAGCGCACCGGACGTGCATCTATCTTGAATAGCGCGTCACAGATAGTGATGTTGGTTGGCGTGTTGTACGGCATGTGCAATCGCCTCGTGCGCCTCAGTGGCGTGCTATCTAGGGCCACAGCACCAGGGTCGGTGATGGGCGGCCGTCCTGCAACACCGTGTATGGTACGTCGGTACAGGTCGGTATTCCATACGTGCATGAGCTCTGTACGCACTGCTGCTGGAGCCAATGAGCCAAGCCTCCATCGAGGCTCGCACGGAAGGTACGGCTTCAGATCCACACCGCAGCAACTCGAACTGGGGATGGGGATCCAGTCCAGACTTGGACAGGGCTTCGACATACGGCAGCGCAGCCTGCCGGATGGCGCTTCCTGCGCACAATGGATTCGGTTAATGCCACTACGCAGCTCCGATGTCGCAGCAGGGCAGTACCTACAATACTTGAGGCTGGCATGTACCCCTCCTGTCATTGCGGCATGCCCCAGCTGGCCCCGGGGAACAACAGGACACGGTAAAGGGGCACGGTCAAGTTAGGCAGGCTTAGATCCTGTTGCTTATGGGCAAGCAGGAGAGGAGCGAGGAGCTACAGTCCTCATTGCTTGAACGCGTGTTGCGGCAGTGGTAGATGTCCGCCTCCGCATCCGCCCCACGTGCCACAGGCTGTCACAGGTATTCAAAAATTGAGTGCAACATCGTCAGCGCCAAACCCGTATATCTGCAAAAGAGGAGCTCATAATCATATGTATCACTAAGTCTGCTGGTGAGCACGTTAGGGCAGCTGCAGCAAGATGAGCGAGGCCGTTCGCGCTGGGCTAGCATCCCAGTTTCAATTACGGACCAACGCGGACGTCTGCATACGGTTTCATCTGGAGCGCCAGCTTGAGCAGCAGCATGTCCTGGAGGGAGCCGGCTGCGCGGCAGGAGGCTTGGAAGGGGGCGCGATGACAGGCATTCGCTTCGTGGGCGACCCTCTCCCCGCTCACAAGATCATTCTCATATTGACATCAACATTCTTTGAAGCTAGGCTGCAAAACGCCTGCTGGCAGGGCACAGCGCTTGAGCCCAGGGGGCGCTTCACACTCCGAGCGACCCCATGTCCCACTGCACAAGGCGAAAGACAGACGAGCAGCCTGATGCATCCTCAGCTGCGTCAAACGGTGGGTGCCAAGGCGCAGCTGCCAGCGCGCTACCTGAGGTGCTCGTGCCCCTCAGCTCGGAGGCCGAGGAGCCCTTTGCGCGCCAGGCCATCGAGTACATCTACACGGGCAGCCTCAGCGCAGACCTGGGCTTCGAGGCCCTGCTGCGGGTGCGGCAGCAGGCGTGCTATTTGGGCGTGACGCACTGCCCGCAGGCCTGCGACCAGGCCATGCTGGCGTGGCTGCAGGCGGGGGAGGGGCAGGAGCAGCAGCAGCAGCAGCAGGAGGGCGGGCCCATGAGCACAGGAGCTGCTCCATGTCTAAGGGTCGTTGCCGCATATCACTCTCACGCCCTGTTCCCCGAACCGGGCACGTCTGCGGATCCAGCCAGCTTCGAAAGTGTGTGCACCGCCCTGTCCAAGCAGCTGGTGTCGCACTTTGGGGACGCCGTGGCAGCCCTCACCCGGCCGGACCTGTACCAGCAGCTGCTGCAGCTGCCCGCGGTGGCGGTGAGGGAGCTGCTGGCAGCTGACGACTTCGGCACGGACAGCGAGGACAGCGTGTTTCTGATGCTGGCGGCATGGCTAGCGTCCCAGGATGAGGAGGAGGGTGTGTCGGCAGCGACACGTGCCGAGCTTTGCGGCCTGGTACGGCTGCACCGCCTTGGGCGTGCCTACTTGCACCACGTCCTCCCTGCTTATGAGTTCTTCGACATCAGCCCGACAGAGCTGGGTTTCCTGCTGCGGTATGCGGGGTCCGACGCAAAGGAGAAGAAGGCCATGCTATTCGTCAACCCCCAACGTGAGCTGTCCCCCTGGTACTGCTCCCCCGCGCGGCGGCAGGCGGTGCCAGAGGAGGGCCGCACCGTGGAGTGGAGCATCAGCAAGGAGCAGCTGGAGCAGGGGCTGAGGGAGATGGTGGAGGGCAAGGAGGTGGTGTATGTGGATGCATCAGTCGGGGCGTCTGCTGCAGCGCTCGCAACTGGGCGCCCGGGTGTAGTGGCGTGCGGCCTATACTGGGGCGTTAGCGTGAAGCTGGACCCGAGGCACATGGACCCAGATGGCAAGAGCGCTGCCACTGGGCCTGGGGCGGCAGGTGTCTGGCTCACCTGCCGACCCTCTGGCAAACTGGGCGAGGTGACGGGCCTGGCTGGGACGGAGGCCATTGTGATGGTGCGCGGCCGGGCGGGCGGCCAGCGCGGTCACGGCTGGACAGCAACCTGTCCGCGCTCAATGAACTTGCTGTTGGGGACGGGGGCTGGCTGGCCAGGAACGCTGAGGCTGCAGCCCCGCGTGCGTGCTGCTGCTGCTGCCACTGCGGCTGCCGCTGGTAGCGGCAGCGGTGGTGCTGGCGCTGCTGCTGGTGGCGGTGACGGTGGCAACGGCGGTAAGACGGGGCAGGTGCAGGAGGAGCAGCGGCAGCAGGAGGAGCAGCAGCAGCAGGAGGCCGAAATCGCGGCGCAGCTGGCGCGCTTCTCTGAGTGGATACAAGACGGCAAGGTCAGCGGCAGCATCACGTTCCTGCGGCCCTCCTGATAGCTCCTCCCTGCCTTGAAGGGTGCACGGGCAGGATGGCTGCGCGTTATAGCGAGGGGTTCGTGCATGGCACGGCTTGGTAGGACGGTGCTGCAGCGTGCAGGTACGCTGTGTCAACAAGGTTGCCTTGCGATGTGTGGTGTGCTTGATGGAGCATGGAGTGACAAGTAATGGCAGATCAATGACAAGTTGGCCCAGAACGCATCGATGCTGATTGTGACATTCGTGGGAGGTGGGGGCTGCTGATATGCACGTATTGCAGACATGCATTTTTGGCCTTGCAGGCGGGGTGCATGGAGTGACGCCTGTGTGCTTCCTGGGCTGAGTTGGCGGCACGGATTATGGACAGTACGGCAGGCGGGCAACATCTGTCATCTTGTCGTGCACAGTGTGAATAATCCAACAGGGCTGCGGCTGCAAGGCGACACGCCATCGCCGCCCAGCAAGGCCGACGACGCGTAGGGGATGTGACATTTTTAGGAACTATATCCACAAGTTGGATCTTAGGGTGCTTGGGCAACGGTGGGCGCGAGACGAATCTAGGCAGCGCAGCGTGGTTTGTGGGGGAGACCCCTGGCACTGATGAAGCGAGATGCATGTGGTGGCTGGTTTCAGAGGTTGAGACCCCTGTCCGGGGATTCCCTGCCTCTGTGAGCAGGAAAGGTATGCTGGGCAAACTAAAAGAGGCGCTGTGCCGCGGACTGGCAACGGGCGTAAGCAGGGGAGGCCTGTTGGGGCGTGGGCGTGTTGGGCTTCCCTGGCTGTGGCACGTGAGGCTGGGGCAGATGGGTGCCCTTGACTTTCATGCTGTGTGCATGTGCGATTTCGGTACGGAGACGTCACGGACATCTGCGCGGCCAGGTCGTACTAAGCCACGTGTCATGTGTATCTCACAGGTAGCCCATGCGACGTCCTGAAGCGCCGACTTTCGCCCCTAGCTGCGGTCAGGGAAGGGTACGGGGCGGGCAAGGTGGAAGCACATGAGAGCACAAGATTGCAGCGGCCCGAGGGTGATCACCTGATCAGCAATACACGGCATCACATGAGCACGATATTGATGCTTCCTTGCAGACAATTGCACAACCTCAGAAAGAAACGCTCAGCCTTTTGAATCCGTGGTGCAGCTGCATGGCACCAGCACACTGCCCCTCCCGTACGCCGCACGAGAGACCTGCCAGGTCGCCAGCTCCCAGCTTCCGACGATCCCTAGACTGAATGTATTGAAGACACTCCAGGTAACTACAATTGCAACTGCAAACGTAGGGACAACAAGCACGCCAGCGCTGCCCAGTCTCCATACACGTCGCCTGCTATACGCCTTAAGGCAGAACACACCGCGCTCTCTATTCGGCTCGACCAGGAATGCGCATTAGGAAAGCATTAGTCCATGCTCTGCTTCTAGCGGCCCTGGCCCGTGCCAGCGCGGAGCTTATTGTCGAGCACTCTCTTGATGGCGGGGCAACCTATAAACCTTACGGCACAATTGCTGGAAATGTAGTAACGGTGAGTTTAATGACGCAGCTAGATCACGCCAGAGAGCAGTAGTTGATGTGCGTCGCGTCGCCGCTTGATACCCGGGCTTGCTCTTCTCTTGCTCACGGACATTTCGAGCCCAACAGGATGGCGACTTGACTTGGAACCGGCCAGAGCTGTCGGCTGCGGAGCGGAAGCAGCTGGAGGCCGTAGCCCAGGCTGACGGGTGGGTGCCGGCACAGCAGGTGTGGGTAGGGACGCAGTTGCAGGGAAACGGGGGCACCCTGTCAAGCGCGTACTAGGAGGTGCAGGCAATTGGCGTGCATATCGGTAAGAAGCAAACGACGAGGCAGGTTGCGGCGCCGTGTGGGTGTGCAATGCGTGCCCGGCTCCAAGGACACAGGCTGCATGTTGAGTACTCCGGACCTGACACTGCCGCTCTACTTCACTGGTCAGGCTTGAATATGTCAGGCTTCGGTGTGTATGCGTGAGAGAAAGCTAGTGCACTGCTGCTGTGTGCTGCTGCTGCTGCTGCTGCAGCTTTTACACAGTCCGCGCACGGCCTTCCAAGGGGGCAGGGGCCACCCTCCTCGCCTCGTCAGTGAGGGCCTCGTGCCTTCTGGGCCCTGGACCAGTCAGCGAGCAGGTGAGGGGCCAGGTTTGGGTGCTGGTGCTGAACGCAGGCGCGGCCTTGGCGGCAGGGGCCGGGGGTGTAGGCGGGACGGAGCGGGGGCGGGGGGGGGGGCGGGGGGGGCGGGGCCCAGTCAGCGAGCGGGTGAGGGGCTGGGCGTGGGGTAACCGCACAGCGGCAAAGCAGCTGAACCGAAACCATTCAGCCTGCGGAGGGCGAGGTTCGCGACAGGTGCAAGCAAGGCAAAAGGATCTTACAAGATAAAGCTTACACGACGGGAGGAACGGCGGTTGCTGCGGCTGGGAAGCTGGCTGGTCTTTGGGGTGATGGGTTCTGAACAGAAACATGGCAGCTGGCACGGGACTGGGGCCCTGGCCCAGTCAGCGTGCAGGTGCGGGGCCAGAGTCGAGGACCTAGAGAGTGGAACACGGCGTGGGCGTCGGCGCGGACTGCTGCGATGGTTACGGGGCGGGTGTACGGCGGGGTCAGGACGGAGTGTGTCTGGCAGGCAGCGCGCATTGGCGTGGGGGGTGACGTTAGTGTCCAAGGGCGAGGGAGGGAGGGGGTGGCGCGGGCGGGTGTACGGCAACAGGGGTTCTGACCCGTGCGGAGAGCGGCAGCCCGTGTCACGCGACACCGGAGTGTTAATATAGACAGGGCGTGGCAGTACGGCGCTGTGACGTGTAAGAGTACCGGCGTGCCGACGACCGAGCCTGGTCTCTGGTCCAAACGTTCATGCCGGTGCGAGAAGAATGACGGAATGCAGGCCTAGCGGGGAACAGCTGCGAGACATACCGATGTCCAGCGTCTTGCATTTCCTGCGACATGACCTTGCGCCCCTTATGACACGACATGCCTTTGTGCGCGTGTCCTGTGCCTTTACCCACCGGCCAAGCTGCAGCTGCACCACGCCCCTCGTCCTGCACGCCAGGTTACACGGTACTTTTGTGTACACAGGGCCTAACCCACACTTAACCCACACTTAACCCACAGGCCGAGCTGCAGGTGCACCACGGGGGCTCCTTCGTAGCCTTCACCTACTCCGTGCCCTCGTGCGTCAGCAGCGCCAAGGGCGGCAGCACAAGCACCAGCAGCAGCAGTGAATCCAACACACATGGCAGCCTGCCTGTGCGCGTGGTGTACCCGAAGGTGGCTCCCTCGCTGGCCATACCTGAGCCGCTGATTGGCGAGTTCGCAGGTTGGTGGGGTGTGGCCCAGTGGGGGCGACGGGTGGCATGGCCCGGTGTGTGAGCGCACACAAGCAAGGCAGCCATTGGCTCACAGTGTCTCATAAGTTGCTTGGCTGCGCTGGGGTGGCGCATGGCGCCTGGCGAGGGGCGCTTGCCTTGACGCGTTTCGCGCCTGGACGAAGCAGAGTGTGACTGTGGCACAGCCCCTGGAGGCACAGGCATCGCTGAACACGGCATAGACGCCGCACGTTCCGCTTGTGGTCAGCTTCACTACTGCCGCAGTTCTTGCCTTGGCTGAGCTACGGGCCCACATCCCAACGCGCGTGCTTGACCTTTCTACTCGTGGACCGTTGACCGCGCAGAGGTGCCCTCCGACTTCGGCGACCTTGGTAGCCTCGGGCCGCAGACCCTGGACCCCAACGCCCGCCCCCGCGCCGCTGCCACCGCCGCCGTGGGCGCTGGCGGCGCCGCCGGCGGGCAGCAGCGCGGCGGCGCCGCCGCCGCTGCTCCACCGCCCGACGAGCGCACCTGGCTCCAGAAGAACTGGTTGTTCGTTGCTGCCGGTGCGCTCATGGTGTTCAATGTGTTCGCAAAGGCCAACATGCCCCCGCCGCCGGGCCAGGGCGGGGCGCCGGCGCAGGGGGGCGGCGCCCCTGCACGGAGGGGTTAGATGGTCACGGACGGCCCTGGTTGTGCTGGGCTGCCTCAGGGATGTCGTAGGAGCAGGGATGGAACGAGAGACGGTCGTATAGTCACACGGAGCCGCTTGGGCCTTTCGTTGGCGGTAAGGGCGGTAGGATGTGCGTGCCTGAGTCCAAGTGCGGGCTAGGCGCCAAGAAGGAAGAGGCGCCCTGCGTTGGCCCACATGCCACTGGGGCGGGGCCGGGACCCGGCGGCGCAGGGGCGGCGGCGCGCCGGCACCGAGGGGTGAAGGGACAGTACGGTGCGGTGGCGGTAGTGTTTGTGGGCTGCCGCAGGATTGTTGTGGGGGCGAAAGGCTGGCGACGGGTGTCGCAGTGGGTCGTGGGAGTGCTTGCTCGGTGCTTGACGGGCGCTGGGGGCAGGAGGAGGGTGTGCAAGCGCAGCTGCAAGTGGGAGGAGCGCCATGAGGCATGGGAGCCCCCTGCGTTGGACATACCGTAGTGATGGCATTGAGGAAACGGTGGTGGAATCGCAGCGAAGACCAAGAGGTCTATGGTTGGCCCATGGCGTTTCCTGACGTTCTGTGGGCCAACATGGTCGGTTGGCCGTTGCGTCCCCGTACACGCCACCAGTTGTATGCACAGCGTGCGGCTCATGAGCTGCAATGGTGCATTGGCAGAGTACGGTACTGCCAGTTTGTCACCAACATGCGCTAGGCTTGACGACCCTATTGCAAGGTCAGGCGGCCCTCTATGGTATCGTAGGCTGACGCATGAGGACGCAGCGACGCAAGTTGAGGCTTGGGAACGCAGTCATGCCACGCCAGTTGCTGTGACCAGTAGACGACAGCGGCTATAAGAGCAGAGGGTGTGTTAACCTTCACCGCCGTACTTTGCACATCGTGCTGGGCCACAGTTGTAACTGCGGCGGGCTTCATCAGCCTGCTTCAGCCCTGCAGAAGAGCAGTGCAACAACACTTTGCCTTGAAGAGTCTGCGCAGGTCTGCGACCCGGCACATGGAAGCGTGGAATCTCCTACCTCGACTTTTAGGAAGGTCAGTACAGCAGCATTTGCGCCTTACACGATTACAGGGCGTTAGATGCAGCATCGCTTCGTGCTAGGCGCCGTGTACCGGGCTCAGGGGTACCTCAGAATGAAGGGAGCGCATTACAGCAACGCTTTGTGCCTTTGAGCGCGAGCGTAGATGCAGCAGGCACGTGGGAGCACCGCAGCGCACAGCGCACAGGGCAAGCACCCCGTGCATGTTGCGCTGCTGCACTACCACAAGCCCACATTCTGCGTGCTCATAGCCTCGGGAACACATGACCAACATCCGCGTCAGAGTATCAACTCCATACGACAGCACCAATGTCAGGACAAACCATGCACGGTGCCCAGCGGCGCCGATACCCTGGATATCGTCTGACCGGGCCGACTGGTTCAGCCAGCACCCGCCTGCACAGCACGGCAGCTGTGGCGCTGTGCCAACCAGGCAAGGCCCTCACATGTCCGCACCCATGACGCCAGCCGCCCGCGGCCCCTGGCACCAAAGACCCCCCTGTGACCACCGTACATGCCCCGTCGCACACCTGCATCTACCTGACACCCCGCCCCCACCACCTCGCCCCCACCACACCGGCACACACCTCTCTCGGGTTCTCACCCAAGGCACGCAAATGACAGCAGCTCAGCCCACACAGCCCACTGGTCTTCCCCACGTTCGTCAAAAACATGCAGCCGCCGTTGCATAAGGCCGCGCGGCGTAGAGCACGTACCGTAACCCCATCTCCACGTTAGCCCCACCAGTCCCTGGCACCCCCGCCCCTGCCAACAGTTCCAGGCTGCGTCCCCCGTCTGCCATGCCCATGACGTGCAGGTACGACACCACGCTAGCCTTCCGCCGGCTTTCCTGTACGACTTACCATGCGTCTACCGTACGTCCACCGGTTCATCTCAGGTACTCCTCCCTGCCGCCGGTGCCCTCGTCCCCGCCGCATCCTTCCCGCAGCCGCCTTCAAACCTGCCATGCACCCAAGTGCTGCTTACATCACCGTTCCGACGGCCCCAGCTGCAGCAGCTTTCTCCGCTGCAGCTGGCCCCTGCGCCATGCTTGTACGACAACTCACCAGTCACACTTGTCTACCAGTAGATCAGCCCGCCAATCTGCTTGATCTCGCTCTCGAGCGCCCAGGCGGAGCGGTTGAGGTCGAAGCGCGAGCAGCCTGTGGACGCCAGCTGCAGGAACTGGCGCCGGTCCTGTGGATTGTGAAAGACACAGAATGGCATCCTGTAAAGTGGATTGTGAAAGACACGGGACGGCATAAGGTTGCAAACGGGCTTCTTTTCGCACTTGGGTTTGTCGTACGCACTTGCAGCCCCCGCACCCGATGCCGCATGGCACCTTGTCTGCGGGCTTCAGAGATATCCATCGACGTGGTCATGCACCAAGCCTTGCACCTTCCCCGCCTGTACCGCCTCCTCCTCCCCAGGGCCCCGTGCACCCTACTCCCAGGCGTAACACGTTTACACACACCTTGGGCCACCCCAGTACCGGCACCCATCCCCCGGCTCCAGGGCCCATCCACATCCCCACCTGCAGCACGCTCCAAAAGATTCTTGATACACCTTACAAACAGCTTACACCACACCACCACCCACCTGCAGCGCCTCCCGCTCCTCCGGGTACCACACGCCCGGCTGCGTCTTGCCCTGCAGCACGCTCTGCGCGAAGGCGGCGGTGGAGTAGCCCATGGACTGGCTGAGGTACTTGTGCACGAAGATGCCGCTGCTGTTCTTGCCGCCCACCATGTCCACCTCCACGCGCATGGCCTGGGAGGAGGGAAAGGGCGGGGGAGGTCCATCTTTTAGATGTAGTAACCGTATCAGTGGAGAAGTGAGGCATACGATCACTGCGGTTTCCGTTCACCATGTCCACTGTACACCATGTCCACCTCCACGCGCATGGCTTGGGAGGAGGGGGAGGGGGAGGTCAGAAAGTTAGCAAATGTAACTACATATATTCGTTAAGGGAGGGTCCATTTACTTGTTACGGGATCACAGGTGGGCACGCAGACCGCGGTACCGTCCAGGCGTCCACCATGTCCATCTCCACGCGCATGGCATGCAGTGCGCCCCGAGCGAAGCAGGACGCGAGTTCGTGTTCCTTTTGCCTGCAGATGGCAACTATCGTGCCGGCCGTGTGCTAGCTGCGGTACCACCCAAATGCGATCATCGTCCCGCATCCCAACACCCGTTCCCGATGCCGCCGCCCGCAGGATACCGTGGGGACTGAACCAAGACGTGCCCCGCCAACACCCACCATAGCCCCGATAGAGTTTCGTACCGTTAATCCTCTGCCCCTGCACGGGCCCACCAAACACCTACCACGGCCTCCCCGATGATTTTGTCCACGTTGCGGACGAAGGGGTCCGACAGCGCCGCGAACCGCTTCACGAAGGTGCGGTCGTTCAGCAGCGACCTGCGGGGTTGGGGTGGGGGGAGGGGCCGGGCGCGTGTGAGGCAGGATGCGTGATGGGAGGTACAACGCATGTATTGGAGCAAAGGTGCGAGGGCTAGACCGCGATGGGGCGGCGCAATTGTGAGGCGGCGTGGAGCGCAGCGGGACAGGGGGCAGGGCGTACGGCAGCGGGACAGGGGGCAGGGCGTACGGCAGCGGGACAGAGGGCAGGGCGTACGGCAGCGGGACAGGGGGCAGGGCGTACGGCAGCGGGACAGGGGGCAGGGCGTACGGCAGCGGGACAGGGGGCAGGGCGTACGGCAGCGGGACAGGGGCAGGGCGTACGGCAGCGGGACAGAGGGCAGGGCGTACGGCAGACAGGGGCAGGGCGTACGGCAGCGGGACAGGGGCAGGGCGTACGGCAGCGGGACAGGGGCAGGGCGTACGGCAGCGGGACAGGGGCAGGGCGTACGGCAGCGGGACAGGGGCAGGGCGTACGGCAGCGGGACA
The DNA here is from genome assembly GCA_036984285.1 of Chlamydomonas sp. KOR1. Classification (NCBI taxonomy): domain Eukaryota; kingdom Viridiplantae; phylum Chlorophyta; class Chlorophyceae; order Chlamydomonadales; family Chlamydomonadaceae; genus Chlamydomonas; species Chlamydomonas sp. KOR1. Next base: position 62,982 of record BQMZ01000422.1, read on the forward strand.
GGGGCAGGGCGTACGGCAGCGGGACAGGGGCAGGGCGTACGGCAGCGGGACAGGGGGCAGGGCGTACGGCAGCGGGACAGAGGGCAGGGCGTACGGCAGCGGGACAGGGGGCAGGGCGTACGGCAGCGGGACAGGGGGCAGGGCGTACGGCAGCGGGACAGGGGGCAGGGCGTACGGCAGCGGGCACAGGGCACACAGGAATGCGCACGGCAGGTGGAGGTCTGGGTTGTGGTGCAGGAGGGCGTTCGTGACCTAAGCAGGCCATGCATGCCGCATCCCCATTTGTGGCACAACTGCTTTATTCTAGCAATTCTAGACTGGTACGTATGCTAGCAATGCTACTCGCTCGCAAGGCTGCTCCTGTGACCATGTGTTCTGCACACGCTTGCGCTGATGCCGGAAAGCTCCTGCCAGGCCTGCCACTGCCGCCACCGCTGTCATTTCCTGCCGCCCCCCGAGGCCACTCGGCCACTGACCGCGGGATGAGTCGTGCTGTGAGCCACATGGCCCAGTTCCAGATGAAGGGGTCGGTGCCGAAGCGCGCGGACACGTCGGGCACCTGGGGGGCATGCGGACAGGGGAGGAACACGGCGTGAAGCACCGGGGCATGGAGAATGGAACTGGAGGCACGTGCCATGGGACGGTGGGAGTCGGTTTCCGAAGCGAGCGGGCACATCGGACACCTGAGGGGAAGGAGTGTCGCATGCGTGTCCGCACGAGGCAGCCGCATCAGCAGCCGGCCGCCAGGCGTTAGGCGTGGGGTAGATGTGTGTCCCGGTACGCAACGCGGGGCGGGCGGATGCCACGGCACGCGTCCTGCTCAGGGCGTGCAAACTCCAGCAATGCCACGAGCCGCCATAAACAGCGATGCACTGCGTGTCGGACGACTTTTACTTGCTGTCTTTTGCTCGTGCTCGTGCCTTGCGCTTCATTCCGCTTGCAGCACCCCAACTTGATTAGCAGTGCGCTGTACTGGTATGTCTTGATTGTGCCTGCTCCACCCACCCCCATGTACTTGTGCGCCGACACCACCTCGGGCAGGTTGTACAGGTAGGTGCCCTTGCGCCCGATGCCTGCGTAGGGGGAGGCGCAAGGAATGGCGTTGGTGTTGTGGTGGTGGTGTTACAAAGACATGAAGACAGACGGAGTGTGCGGCCAGGTGTGGTGCGCAGCATGCCGATCTCCACGTTGGCACAAACAACAGCTGCGGAGCTGGGATGCCTGCGCAGGGGGACACACGGCCGAGGAACGGGTGTGGGGTAAGGGCGACGGTGAGGGTGGGGCCGAAGGTGCAGTAGGGTTGGTGCACCGCGACTCAGTGGGACTGGGACGGCTGCATTCAGCGACAGCTACGGGCTGTACGCCAGGTGGTCCGAGCTAGTAGCGTGGTATGGTCCCACGTGCATTGTGCGCGTGCCAGCTGGCCACCTGCTGCTAGTGCAGGATCACCAGTCGGTCGCCGCGAGTGTCCAAGGGGCTACTCGCACAGAAGGGGTTGGGGCGTGGGGTCCCACTCGTGCACAGAGTTGCGCGCAACCGCTGGCCCAACCGCCGCCGCCTCACCTGGACCGAAGTCGACCTCTCTCCGGTTGCTGATGGGCGGCAGAATGACCTCCTTGCCGTCCTTGTACACAATCACCTGCAGGCGGGGGGCATGTCAAGACAAATGTGCTCATCATGAATGGTGTCCGTACCCAAGGCGCTGAGAGGCAACGGGACGACCTCCTTGCCGTCATCGCACACAATTACCTGCAGCACGGCTTCACATGGTGGACATGCCAAGCGAGTGTGCTTACGGCGGACAGCGGCATAAATGGTGGTGCAGGGTGAAGTCGAGAGCAACAGGTAACGCCACCGCCGTACCACACAGAGCGCCTGTGCACCTCAGGCCCACGGCCCAGGCACTACCATGCCCTTTGCTAGCGAAACGCACGCACATGCACCTGCAGCCAGCTCCCAAGGGACTTCATGCCAGGAGGCACACCCTCCAACGACAACCCGCCACGCCCACGCCTGTCAGACGCCGATGGGCACCTGTTCCCTTCATGCTTCTCTCCCTCGTCCCCGCTGGCAACCATCCGCACGGTGCGTGTGCTCGGCGCCTCGCCCCTTTGCCCCTTACCCCGTAACATCGCACCCAGCAAACCATACCCTATCCAGCAGCAGCGGTCCTTTGTACGGGAGCACCACTCCCGCACCTAAAGCGCCCGCACTCGCACCCGGTCCCCCACTCCCGCCCTCCCAGATCAGCCACCCACCTCCCCTCCAGCCAGCAGGAAGCTGGGCCCCATCAGTGCCAGCGTACCATGCTTAGCCACCCCGATGCTCGTAGCAGTGCACAGTATCAATGGTCCGGAAGCACCAATTCTGCCCCTTCCCACCCTGCCCTGGCACCCCCTCGCCCGCCTGCCGGCAGGTGGGCTCCAGAATGGTGGGCCCGACGTTTGCCGCGACAGCCCTCCCCCACCCCCCAGGAGCTAGGACGCCCTAGGACCCCATGCGCCACTGCCATGCCGGTGTATCGTACGGCCCGCTGTACGGGAGCACTACGCCAATATCCAGTGCGCACGCGCCTCCTCCCACCCTAGATAGCCCACCCACCTCCTCTCCCGCCAGGAGGAAGCTGGTCTCCAGGATGGTGGGCCCCGCGCCGCCGCTGCCGGCGGTGTAGTAGCTGTAGCGCAGCCACTTGGGCTCGATGCCCTCGCCTGCGGGATTCGGGTCGGGGGCGGCGCTTAGGGTTTTGCTGGCGTGGTGGGTCATTCATGCCGGTGCCGACCCTGCCTCATGCTCAGTTGCTGTCGGTCTGGTGTCACGGAAACATCGCCTGACGCCACAGCGGCCGCAAGGGGTCTAGCTGCGACACAGCGATGCGTAGGGAGCAGTCAAGGTGCAATTTTTATTGCGTGGCGGCACTCCATGCTCGGGCCAGCGCCAGCTTGGGCAGCCCCCAAAGAAGGCGTACGGAAGCTGCCGAGCTGGGCCGGTGCTGGCCCTGGGCCCCTATCAGGGAGCGTCATGATGAGTCCCTGTAGCGCTCCACCCCGACACGCTAGGGCCACCTCGGTCCAGCCTCACAAGGCGTACGGAAGCTGCCGAGCTGGCCGGTCCTGGCCCTGGGCCCCGTTTCCACCCCTCCAGGCACCCAGCTCTGGCCTGCTCGCCCGCCCATCACCCGGCGAGAAGGTACCCGTTTCTACTTAGTGAGATGGTGAAGCCCGAGAAAGGTACATCCGGCCATCATTTGCAACCCACCCGGCGTGCTGAAGAGGGCCAGGGGCGAGCAGTCCCCCGGCCCCTCCAGACCTGGTTCCTACATGGCTCGTCCGACCAGTTCGCGTTCGCGTTCACCCACCCGGCACCCACGGTCCCGCCACCCGCTCCTTCCGCCACCCACCCGGCGCGCGCTCCTTGTGGTTCCAGTTGCTGCTGCACAACTCAGCCCAACCCGGCAACCAACGGTTGCCCTGCTGCTTCCCGGCTCATCCGGCACCTCCTGCTCCCGCCACCCACCCGGCACACAATGTCGCAAGACCCCCTCCCTCCGCCACCCATCCTGCACCCACGGTCCCGCCACCCCCTCCCACCCCACCCACCCTGCACCCACGATCCCGGAACCCGCCCACCAGCCGTATACCCACCCGGCGCGCGCTCCTTGTGGTTCCAGTTGTTGTCGTACTCGCCGCGCGCAATGGAGATGATGTGCGCCGCCATGACGTTGGAGGTGCCGGGGTAGATGCCGGCGGAGATGATGGCGGGCACGCCGGCGGCCTTCGCGCGCTCGCCGTACGTGGCCTTGGCGCTGCGTGGCGGGGTGACAACAAGTAAGCATGTAGATGTGTATACTGACCAGTCTAAAGGAAAGCAGAAGGAAAAAATAATTATGAATGTAGGGGGCAACTTGTGCCCTTGGATTTGAATGGGCTAGTGGGGCTCTTCCTGGGTCGTAGCGCGTGAAGTAACACCCATAAAAGCTGAGAAGGACTAGCCGAATAGCCCGATCCAGGTCGCCGCTCGGCCAGCACGGCCCCTGACGGGCCATGGACTGTCCCACATGACCCACATTGCGGGTGGACTGTCTTTGCGAGCTGGAGTTGTGCCTGATGCAAACGGCCGCGCAGCAGCCAATCCGCCCAAGCAGTACCGGTAGCCATACCGCACATCCCTGCACATCCCGCCACCCTTGATAACACCCCCCCATTATTGCCCTTGCCCTCAGCGTGAGGCTCAGGCCGCCACGCCCTGCATATCACAGGCCGCTGGCAAACCGCAGCAGCGGCCTGCAAGGCCCCCATTCCTAGTCGAACGCAAATGGCCCACAGCCTACTTTTGGGCCACTAGGTATGTCCATGACAAGCACAGCTGGCTGGCCCCTGCCCGCGTTACGCTGCACGTACCGCTCGGAGTATGCTGTGTCGTCGCACACGTCGATATACGGCGTACGGGTGTCCAGCGCCGCCTCCAGTACGGCATAGTTGGACGAGCGCTGGAAGGGGCCGGCGGTGTGGATCACCAGGGCGGCGCCCGAGGAGCGCAGGAGCGCCTGGGGTGTTGGCAGCAGCGGGGTTGGCCGGTGGTTGGTGGTAGGCCACAGGAGGCTGGAGCATGCGTTTGTCCGCATGGCATACGGCGCTGAGCTGCTTCGTGCGCGCGTGAATTATATGCCCAGGTGACCAGTAACACCTGACTTTGCTGTATCATGTTGGATACTAAAGAATTGCCAGCTGAAAAGGGCCACTGGCGTGACCCGGACCGCAGTGCACGGGGCTGCACAGGGCTGGTGGCAGCAGCGTGGACCCCAGCGTGCCCCAGCTGCTGTCGACGAGCAGCTGCAGGATCATACGAATAGCCATCTGCCCATTGCTGAAGCGTGCGGATTGCTTAGCTGCAGCACGTGAGGTTGGGCGCTGCTCGCACCTTGACCGAGTCCGGGTTGGTGATGTCCACAGTTTGGAATGCCGCTTTGGACAGCTCCGGCCTCCGGTCCACTGCCGCCTTATAGGAAGACTCGCTGCGGCTGGCAAGCGTGAGCTTCAGGTTGGGAAACTCCTTGATTAGCGCCGAGGCTGTCGACGAGCCCACGCGCCCGGTGCCGCCGATGACGACGACGTTAGCGTCGGGCACCGGTGCAGCACACACAACAGCCACACGGGCCGGTCTGGCGACAGACCGCCTGATCTTGGCATTGTGATTTCCAGACCGGGCCAAACTAGCCCGTTGGACGCGCATGGCTACAAATACAGCTCTCTTTGTGAGGCAAAATGGGTCAGCGCACGCGCAGTTTTATGCCTAACTACCTAATAGGTATGCATATGCAAAGTACAATTGGGTTGCTAGCATGTGCTGATCTGTCGGGTGTCTATGGACCGCATCGGACGCGCTTCTCGCCATTCCTTGGACGACTAGTTTCAGCGCAAGCAAACATACGTGTGGCCTGGTATAGCATCTCTTGAACGCAAGGATAGATGTGTCTGCATACACAGTCGGGTTTGCGCCGGGCTGGTGCAGCTCTGCGGTCTTCTGCGAGCTACACGTGCTGGCAATGGGGCTCGTCGGCTTTCTTAGGTGATACTACACGCATGCCAGAATGCCCCAAGCAAATACCCGTTGCATAGGAAGGACAGGAAAGCGAATTCTAGCTTTCAGCTGCATGACCCATGGGCCGCACCTTGTTCTCTTGGCAGTTGGCACGTGTGCTGGCACGCTGAGCTGCTGTGCATCAGGGTCAGCACCACCGCCTACCACGGCTCACGCTACCGCATGCCACACCTACACAGCTACACTGTGTATGCTGCTGTGTCGGGCGGCACCAGGCTTCCACGGTTTCGCCGTGCCGTCCTGCTCGGGTCAGCCCGAAGCGTCTCTCCTGGCGACGCTGACGTCAACTGTCACCGGCGCTACGCTGCGCGGTTGCTCCTGGGGGCTCTTCAGCCTGCAACTCCAGCCTGCTCCAGCTCCCCAGGCCCTGCATTGGCCTCCCCAGTCCCCACACGTGTGCACGAGTGGAGTTCTCAAGCTGGGGTTTACACGGTTGTGCAGTGTGCCTTGCCTACGACTGCCTGCCACTCCCCATGCGCCCATGAAAGGGATGGCCTATAGTATTGCACGCATGTCCTATTATCCATGCTAACAGCTTCTACGTGTGAAGCGTGCCGCGTCGCCGCTTCCCTCGCAAACTGTGTCTGCACAGGCTACGCGGCAATACTCTTCACCTTGTTGCCAGCCCCTCCCCACATTGCCACATACCAGGGTCAATGTCCTTGCCAATATTCTGCCACTGGATGGGATTGATTTGCCTTTATTAAGGTTTGCTCGTAAAACTGACAACAGCTGGAAGGGTGGCACTGTGAGAGCGCGCGGATTGAAGCGGGCGGCAACCGACTGGACACGTGGCCAGTGGAAGACTGTTTCCATCCAATTTCACCCTGTTGCATCCCAACTGCGCAGGTGGGCTGATACCTGTTTGGAGGCGAGACAAGTGTCGAGGCATCCACTCAGGGGCTGCGGACCACCTGCATGCGGCCCTGCATGGGGACTGATGGGGACTGTACGGTGCCGGTGCCTGTGCTCTTAACGCAGGCGCAGACATAGGCAGGCATTCTTACTTGTACAGGGCGCACTGCCTGTGTATAGTATAGTCTTCAATCATGTAATATAAGAATGCTGGCCGGCTATTGCCGGCATGCTCTCGATGCTGACGCTTGACCGCAAGGACTGATGTTTCCGGCTGCGGCGGCGTGCAGGCTGCAGTGCCAATGTTACCGGAAGGTAAGAAGGGAAAGGAATGCAAAGGCAGGCGAGTTCATTGCACGAGGCCGTCAGCCGCCTCTGCGCGGCTGCGGCGCGCAACGTGCTTTCGCCCTGTCCTTGACCGACGTGCTACTTTTACTTTTGTAATCATTATTCCTGCATAACTTTGCTGCGTACGCTTCCGTCCCGTAAGCTCCTGTCTGTTGATTGTTTCGACACTGCCGAACCTTGTCCCTCTTGCGTGCGCATGCAGGTAGCGCTGTATCAGGTTCTGCAGCAAGTCCTTCAACCGCAACTAGCTGCCAGCGATGAGCGCATTCTGGTGGCCTTGGTGCCAGCCGCCATGCTGGAGCCGCCCCTGCACGCCTGCGCAACCGCACTCCCAACCTCTTCCACAACCATCCACGGATCTTGACGGTGAGACTGTTGGCCGCATCAATGAAGCTGGACCGTTCACACGTATTGCACAACACGAATGCAGCGGTTTGGGCTAGCAGGCACTAGGCACGGAGTGGTGGTCCCCAACCGTCAACTTGGAATGATGAGTCAATACATGCATAGTTCATATGAGGCGGAATTACTACCCGCAATGCTTCATCCTTATTGTCTTTCGCTCCTATCTGACCAACGTTGACCGGGACCAGCACTACATCCGCATCTCTGTGAGGCCACCTTGCATCCAGGAACCCACCTGCACGTACTCTCTCAACTACGTGTCGGTGCTGATCACGCTGTGCATGGCACGCACGTTGAGCCTTGGCGGTGATTAAACATACAGTGCATAGTTCAAATGAGGTGGGGACGTCCAACCCCATCTGTGCTTCACTTATTTCCCTTTCGCCTGAGCCAAGCCAACCTGCACTTCCACGCACCCACCAGCACGCAGGCAGCATATCCACACGGGCGCCTTCCCTATGATGCTCTTGCAATAATGACAAGCATATGTCCGATGCCCCTTGAGGACAACCTTTTCGTTGCCCTGAGGGTTTGGCCCTGTGTCCCGAGCACGAGCACGTCCGTTCTGATGCAGTTGCATCCCTTGCATGCTCATCCATAAATCCTCTGGGCCCCTCCCGTGTGCTGCTACGTCCGGCAGGATCCCGGTAATTACCAAGCCATTGGGCGGTCGCTCCACGCGGCACTGCTGCGGGATCCCGGCAGTCAAGTCGTTTGGTGGTTATCCACAGCGGCACTGCTGCGTCACGTGCCGCCGTCGCCCTGTGAGCTACGGCGTTCAAGAGCTCGCCGCTGGTGACGTGCAAGGCTACGTACGCTGTCATGAGAATGCTCGGCTGACGTTGTGGCTGGATGCAGACTGGCCTTCGAGCCCAGATGTAGGAGGACGAGTGGTGCTTGTCACTAGCGGATGTCCCTAACGAAGGCTCCAACGTGTAACGCTTTCGATTGGCAGTGGTGGCCTCTCATGCATACAAGTTTTTCACCAGCTTCCGCCCTCCCCAGCATTCTGGTCGCGCAACGGACAGCCAGGGCGCCCAGCAGATGGTGTTCACTTGCTAGCCAACCTCCATTGCAGCTGGATGCTCAGCCCAAGCGAAGAGGAATGAGTAAACACATGGCCGTCCAGGGGCCCCCCTGTGGCCGTCGCTGCCCACACAGGAGTACTAGCTTGGAACGAGCGAATGCCAAACGTGGACTGGGGCAACGTGTGAGCGGTTCACATCAAAACGCATGTAGTGCAAATGTGCAGTTGTTGCGGCCGTCGACAATGGCATTGCATGACCTAGAGCCGGGTACAGCCTTCCATTCCGATTCAGTGGTGCGCAACTCGGCACCCAGGCATCCCCACGACGCCACGAGCCGCAACCCCACATACATACACAGCTACACCTCAGGGTCTAGGGTCTAGTCCTCTGAACTTTGCCCTGGAATATGCGATTGTTATTCCCGTCACCGCATCTTTCAATACACAGCTACACCCCACACCTCAGAAGCCCCAGCTCGCAAGCAGCAAGCAGGGAGGCGCGGTGCCGCGGCCGTACGGGACTATGGGTCCGTCAGCAAGTGATCCATAACTGTTGCCGCAACTGAACGACATTTAGGACGGCACAATTCAGCCTTGGCTCCTCGTGCGCCTCACGGCCGCATCGGCTGCCTTTGGCCCACAGGGCTCCCCTGCCCATGCCGGCACGTGGCAATGGCAGCAGCCCAGCATGACACGGACGATCCGCACCTACTGGGGGCAGAGTACGTATGTTGATTTCATTTGTTAGCGCCAGAAGTATAAGCTACGCAACACCAACAATGAAGCTTGTTTGCTGTCGTTGTGAGACGGCACCGGCGCGACTAAAGCGCCCAAAGACTCAAGAGCAGGCAAGGGTGACTGCAAGTTATCGTATTGTCAACATGAGAAACTTTAGGAAGCGCAATTGCGTAAAGCGTCAAGGCGCCGGCTGCCCCTGTGCACAATGCTAGGTCTGCCGCGAATGCTTCTACGCGGCGTTCGAGGAGGAGGTGCACCAAACTATCGTCGAGAGCAAACTATTTAAACGCGGCGAGCGCGTAGCGATTGCGGCTTCGGGCGGCAAGGACTCAACGGTGCTGGCCCACGTCATGACAACCCTCAACGAACGACACGGGTGCGTTCGGGGGCAGCCCTGGAAGGCCCAAGAGCGGGTCGTTTGGCATATGCGAGGAGGGTGCACAGCAATACAGCCGGTATGGTCCAGCAGTCACAAGGGAAGAGGAGGTTGCGCAGGGAAGAGCACAGGCCGGGGTGAGGTGCTGCTGCCGCTTGCCGCCGGTCGGCTGGAGCGGCATGCGGACCACACAGCGTGTGTCATATCAGATTAAACAACGGTACCGCCACGCAGCACTGCGCTGGTGCTGCAAGGAGCCTCCACGGTGTGGCGTCTGCGGCAGGCTGACGTGCAGCTGCACCAGCCTGTGCACGGTTGGGGCGAGGGGGCAGTGTTGAGGGGGCATGTGGTCCCGGGCAGCGCCGCAAAGCAGGTGCCTGTAGCAGCCCAGTAATTCTGCACTGGGGCTATACGTGCTACCTGCTGCACTGCTGGAGCCTGTTGCGACAGAGAAGGGCGTTTGTGCCACCAACGCTGGCAAAAGTGCAGCCGGTTGCCCAATTACAGTCCCGTTTACCAATGCATTCTATACTGACGTACACGCAGGGTATGTTACCGTGCCTGTTGCAGATGGCCTTTACCGTATCACCTTCCATGGAGGCAGGGCCTGGACCTGTTATGCGTACCGACCGAGACTTACAGCGTTCAGCCAAAGGGCCCATTGTGACTCTCATTGCCCTAACCCACGGCACCAGGTCCTGCACCTGCGTCTTGCTTCCCCTCGTATGGTAAACTCGCGCAGTTGCCTTGTGACCGGTCATGCAGGTACGGCCTAGACCTGTTCCTGCTCTCCATCGATGAGGGCATATCCGGGTACCGCGATGACTCGCTGGAGACCGTTAAGCGCAACGAACAGCAGTACGGCATCCCGCTGACCGTCGTGTCGTACAAGGACCTGTACGGCTGGACCATGGACGAGATCGTGGCGCAGATCGGCACTAAGAACAACTGCACCTTCTGCGGGGTGTTTCGTCGCCAGGCGCTAGACAGGGGGGCAGTGCTGTGCCGCGCGAACAAGGTGGGTTGGCAGTTGCATTGTGCGTTACCTGTGTACCTGTAGTGTTCGGGTTCTGCGGTGGTCTCCTGCCTGTCATAGTGTCCTGCGGCGTGGCCGCTCGCCGCGCCTCCAAACCCCATCAACCTGCGCCTTTTCCTCCCACATCCTCACACAGATTGCAACGGGCCACAACGCTGACGATGTGGCGGAAACGGTGCTGCTCAACATCCTGCGGGGCGACGTGCCGCGGTGCGTGCCACGTGCCATGAGATTTGCATCCCTGCCTTGGTGCATGCCACGTGCCACGTGCCACGTGCCACCCACACGCGCCGTGTCAGCTCGCATTGCGCGGGTGGCTGCACGTGCCCCCTAGTGACATCCTGCGGGGCGACGTGCCGCGGTGCGTGCCACGTGCCAGTAGCACGTGATCACGTGCCTGGTCAGCTGCCCTGTGTCGAACCCTGGTCGCACTTGCCCCCAGTGACAGCACTTTGCCGACGACTCCTGCGGGTACCGGCTTTGCGTCAGCAGGCACGCCCGTGCTCTGGCCCCTCCACCACAGCCTGAAAACCACACAGGGCTCTTTTTTTATGTGCTTCTACTTTCCATTCTTCGTCCGCTTTTCTGCCCCAAAGCATGTGCATCTGACGGCTCGTTCCCTCGCATGTCCCCTTCTCGCAGGCTGGGCCGCTGCTCGTCCATCATCACGGGGGAGGACTCTCCCCTGCCACGTGTCAAGCCCTTCAAGTACAGGTGGGCGCGCGTAAAGCGCGAGTAAACAGTGCAAGGCGTCAGGGCACCGTAGAATTCGCTCTTCGCTGCGCGCGAAGAGCTGCTGAATTGACAGGGCGAAAGCGACAGCAAGCAATGGCAAGCGGCGTGAGCCGGGCAAGGCGCGAATGGCCATGGGCCGCGTGGGCACACGGCACGTGGCAATCCTGTGGTGCGGTATTGGGAGAAGAGCAGCAAGGAGCAGTGAAGGGGAGAGGCGGGTAAAGCAGGGACGGTAGCATTGGGCGCGTCAGTGCATGCGCGCGGTCTGGGCATGCCGTCGTGTTCGGATGCGGGCGTCGGCCTCCCTTGCGCCCACTCCCGTCTCGCCCTTTGGCATTGCCCAAACCCCTGCCCCTGCCCCTGGACCTGCACACATGGCCATCAGTGTTTAAAAAGGGATTAGAGCTGGTCGATGGACGTGTTACATGGCCGCAGAAAGCGCACCATGAGCCCGTCAGCCGCCCTGTCCTCAAACACCACTCGCTCCCTGCCTACCCTAGCCCACGTCCTGCACCCGCCCTCCCCCTGCCCCTTACCAACAACCACTTACCCCTGCCCCTCAGCTACGAGAAGGAGATTGTGCTTTACGCGCACTTCAAGAAGCTCGACTACTTTTCTACGGAGTGCATCTACGCGCCCTTCGCGGCGCGCGGCTTCGCGCGCGAATTCATCAAGGACCTGGAGGTGGGGAACCTGCGGCAGGGGGTACGCGTAAAAGCGAGGAAACCGTGTAAGGCGTCAGGGGGGCACGGAATCGCTAGTGCCTGCACGCAAAGGGAAATCGGGTTGGGTGCGGCAGGGGGGCACGGGGGACCGGGTGTAATCATGTTCAGTAGGTACAGCATTGTTTGCTTTTGCCATCAGCTCGGGGAAATACATTGTTGCATATGTTGCAAATGGGAGATACAAAGTTGTGGCAAGTGGGGAAGGGTGCGGTGGTGTGGTAAGGACCTGGAGGAGGGGACCTGCGGTAAAGGGATCGGCTGTCCGTTGGGTGTCAGTTGGAGCGTGTGGGGAAGTTGCACAAGGTCTTGGTGACGCTTCTGGGGCACCTACAGGGCGGTCGCATCGGAGCGGCGCGTATGAGGCCGTGTTGGGTCCGCAGGCTTGTGAGGCTCAGGGGGGGACCTCATCCGTGCCTCCCACACCCACAACCAACAAACTGCGCTGCGTACGCCCTCGTGTTCCCTTGCCCCCACACCCACACCCACGCCGATCCCCCCAGGCCGCCCGCCCCCTGGCCATCGTGGACGTCATCCGGTCCGCGGAGAGTTTCGCCGCCAACCTCAAGGCAACTGCAGCACCATCACCAGCAACAACACCAGGAACAGCAGGAGTGGGAGCAGCAGCAGCAGCGGGAGCAACAGGGGAGGGGGACAAGCCCAAGGCGGTGGGCCCCGCCCCGCGCAACTGCGAGCGGTGCGGCTACATCAGCAGCCAGCCCGTGTGCAAGGCGTGTGTATTACTGGAGGGGCTGAACAGGGGCATGCCACGGCTGGGGGTCAGCCGCACTCGAGGCAGGAACGGCGAGAGGGCGGGGCTGCACCCTGAGGTGGTCAGGAAGGGGTCGGGGAGGCGGAGGGGGCGGGAGGGGGGCATCGAGGGGCGGTGGGGCTAGGGGGAGCGGGAAGCGGGGGATGTGGGAGTGGGGGAGAGCGGGGAAGGGGGAGGAGGGGTGTGGGCGGGAGGGGTGCTGCAGGGAGCAGGAGGGTGTGGCGGGAGGGCGCGGTGGGGGCTGCGGGGGTGAGGAAGGGAGAGCGGGTGGGTTGAGGGGAGGTGGGGGAAGGGCAGCGGGGGGCGGGGCGGGGGCGGAGGGGAGAGGGGCGGGGGTTGAGGTGGAGGTGGTGGAGGTGGTGGCGGCAGGGGTTGCGGGGTTGGGGCTGGGGGTGCAGGGGCATGGAGCGGGGAGGGTTGGGGAGCCGCTAGCCATTGAGTACGAGCAGTGAGAATGGGCGTTCATGTGTTTGCTGCACGTCCGGTCGAATGAGGCAGGGCGGCGCACGTGTGGGCTGAGGGCCGGCAGTGCATTGGGCATGAGCGGCGGGCTACAAACTTCCGGTAGTGCCAACTGGATTAGTCTGTGCGGCCGGCTGCAGGTCGTACGTCCTGGTGCGGCTGGAATTGCAGCGCGCGTCCGTGGCCATGCCTGCAATTTGGTCAGGCTGAATCCAAGCTCTGCCCGTTGCCGAACGGAACTGGGCCATGGTGGTTGACGTCGGTGGCCATGCCTGCAATGTACCGATAGGGTTGTAGTGTTAATTGCGTTTTGGTGGGTGCCCATGCTGCTACCTACTTCCCCCTGAATGTCTAGGTAGGACGGGTTTTGCTTTTATATGAGCTTTCCGCACTACTACGTCACGGCTTTGTGTTCAGCAGGGTTAATATGAGCTTTGTGGAAGCGTGCTCCGTGGTTGGGTCACGAAATGAACGGCACATGTGCAAAATGGTGGAAGGGCAACGCCCGTCACTCCCGAAGGACTTCCAGAAACAGCCCAGTGGCGCTGTAGTACGCACAGTGTTCCAAGTGGCAGTGAGTTGCAGTCGCGTATGTCCAGAATGTGGGAAGGCCAACTGGATGTCCCTGCATGTTCCGTACGGCGATGCGATTCTGCATGCGATTGCGCTCCGCGCGCCCGCACATGCGTTGAGCAAACATAGTACTATTATCAATTTGCATATACAGACCGCTGAATCAACCAAACGTGAGAGGATGGCAACGCTCCCGTCCCGCGCTTCTGCTTGTCTTTCGGAATCGCGCTTTTGCGACCGCCCTACAACGCATGGTCGCCTTGTGGAGAAAAGCAGTATGGCGCTCAGCAGTAACAATATATCTCTTCTCAGTCACAACAGAGTTATCATCGCGGCGTCGGCTGGGCGGGCTGTCGGTCGTTCCCGCGACAGTAGGTCAAGCGTCGCGCCTGCTGCAACGCACGCAGGCGGGTGCGGCAGCGGCAATTGCTGCCACGAGGGAGACGAGTTGCAGGTACGACGTCTGGACATCATGATAGTGTTGATGCACGAATGATAGTACCACGACGCAGGCTCACAAGGGTGTGTGTGCGCTCCTTCTGTTGCCGTCCGGTGCGCGGGTGCACCCCACAGCACCCCCAACCTCTTTCTTGGGGTTCACACAGGGGCTATGGCATGCACGCCGTCTCTCCTCATATTGTGTTGCGCTACGGTACGCAGTGCGTGGTGAGAGGCTGCCTGTTAAAGGCTGCACCAGCAAGAACGGCGTCCACGGGCGAAACGCCGCCGATCAACGGACCCGTGGGTCATGGCACATGGGGTCATGAGTCCGCTGCCGTTGACCATTGACCCCTGACCCTTGGGGCGGTGGACCCCGCCCCAATCCACTCCTAGCTCCCTTAACGCCCATTCTAGGACCCACGCGACGTCGCGATCCCTTAAATGACCGCGTGCGTTGCCCACCCCACATCTTCACCCCACCCGGGCACTTCAGGCGCAGCTGCAGCGGCTGCAGCAGCAGCTGGGCCACCTGCCCCGACGCACGGGCAATCGAGACGAGGTGGGTTGGTGGTGGGTTGACACACGTGGGAGGTGGGCGGTGGGCTCTGCCCTGATAGGCGATAGGCTTTCTTGGGAGGCAATGTGCTCCCATGGTAGGCGTCAAGGCGAGTGTTAGGCTCCACTGGGAGGCGCAGGCCGCCTTGTGCTGGACCTCGGAATGCCGGCGTAGCATGATACGAGCATACGAGCATATTGCAAGCCGGTTGGATGGGTGCCCCACCGACAAAGCTGCTCATCATTTACGCTTGGTGCCCAGTGCTCCGCTCTCCCCCTGCTGCTAGTGTGCTAGGCACAACAGCGTATGCGAGCAACGCACGAGCTGCATCCTGCTGCTGCAAGCGCACACACCACAGAGTACCGGCCGGCATGAAGAAGAGCTTTTCCGGCACCTCCAAGCTCCAACCACGCCATCCGCTACCACCGCCGCGCATGCCCAACCAGCCCACGTCGCTTCCCTCCCTTCCCCTGCAGCAACCTGTGCCGCGGCAGCACCCCCGCGCCGCTCATCAGCATCAGTACGCTCTAAATC
Source organism: Chlamydomonas sp. KOR1 (assembly GCA_036984285.1). NCBI lineage: Eukaryota > Viridiplantae > Chlorophyta > Chlorophyceae > Chlamydomonadales > Chlamydomonadaceae > Chlamydomonas > Chlamydomonas sp. KOR1. Next base: position 78,160 of record BQMZ01000422.1, read on the forward strand.
ATGTGGCAACCCCCCACACCCAGTACCCCACCCCACCCCGCCCCGGCCCATACCCCTGCAGCAATTGCTACTGGACCTGTGCCGAGACGACACCGCCGCCGCACCGCTCATGCCACCCCACGCTCATGCCATTTGAACGCATGATAAAACGCAACCATTCTTTCCTTCCTGTTGTTATTGCTGTCACGCAGCAACTGCTGCTGGACCTGTGCCGAGGCGACACCACCGCCGCACCGCCTGAACACCGCGCCGCCGAGGTGCAGCGGCTGCTGGACTCAGGGGTGTGCCCCAACGTGGCGGACAGGGTGAGGGCCGGAACCAGTTGGTATTTAAGTAAACCAAAACGTGGGGCTGTTAGGGTCACAAACGATGGTAGTCGTGTATAAGCAAACCAAAACGTGGGGCGGTGCGGGTAACAAACGATGATGGTGCGGGAGGTGCAGAGGCTGCTAGACGCGGGGGTGTGCCCCAACGTGGCCGACAGGGTGTCAGACGAAGAGGGGGCTGTAGGTGGCGATGGTGATGGGTGATGGCTTGGCCTGGATGTGGTGTGCCCCCACGGTGCGGACAGGGTGGTTGAGGGGAGGGGGTGTAGACATGGCGGTGGTGGTGGTGGTGATGGTGGTGTGGCCTGCACAGTGCAGGGGTGGGCCCGAACGTGGTAGGCGGGCTGAATGACATGCGGGGCAGGTGGTGACGGGAGGGCAGAAATGGTTGGTGCTGGGCAGTTGGGAAGGTGTTAGGGGTGAGGGCGCAAACGGGGTTGGCGGTGGTGCTGGTTAGCGGTCAGTGTGGTGGTGAACCCTCAAGCGGAGCAGACGTGTGCGGCAGGGTGTCGGAACGTCTGGGGCAGGGGCCTGGTGGCTCATGCGGTGGGTTAAAAGCCGACGCACACCGTGTTGAGCACCCAGGGTTGGCACAGTCCAAATCCTTTACATCACACGCACTGTTTCATATGAACAGCTGCCGAGTGGGAGTGGGTAACTTCTCTCCTGTCACATCAGGATTGTGCGTAGCGAGCGTACCAGCACCCTGGCCTGTCCTCTCATCGTAACCCATCCCAGGATCCTACCCCACACAGTCGCCTGATATGCTGGTATCGCTCGTATCTTCGCCCCAGCCTCCCCAGGACCGCCGTACTCCGCTGCACCATGCCGCGTTCGGTGGCTACCACACCCTGCACCTCAACCCCGATCCCCACCCCGCAACCCCTATCTGACCAGGACCGCCGCACCCCGATGCACCACGCCGCGTTCCGTGGCTACCCCACTCCACCCACAACCAACCACAAGGCTGACTGTTTCCCTTTCCTGATACGTTGCTGCTCTGCGGTTACTCCCAACCCAGGACCGCCGCACACCTTTGCACCACGCCGTGTTCCGGGGCTACCCCGACATCGTGCGCATGCTGCTGGCGGCGGGGGCGCAGCCAAACGTGCCCGACAAGGTGGGACCGGCAGTTTCGGACTTTTACTGTCGGTTGCAACGGCGAACAGCGCCCAGGCGAACACACAGCCCAAATCGGCCGCTGTTGTGTGACTCACACCCGTGGCCCCGTTCCTGCGCCGTCCGTGCGAGCAATGCCACGGCCATCTTCCAGTAGTGGTACAATGGCCTCCGCCGTCCGCCCGAGAAGCTGGCGCCCCTTGTACAAACGGTTCTAATCTTACTAGGCCCCGCACGCCCATGCAGAGCGGCGAGACGCCCCTAATTGCCGCTGCCAAAATAGGGCGGCTGGGGATCGGCCGGTTGCTGCTGGCACACGGCGCCTGCACAGACCCACGGGACGGCGCCGGTCGGGCCGCGGTGGACTACCTGCCTGGGCTGGAGGCGGGGGTGACCCACGGGACGGCTGGCGCCTGTACCGACCCACGGGACGGCGGCGGCCGGGCCGCGGCGGGATACCTACCGGAGCTGGCGGCAGAAGGGGGGTACGCGTGAAACACGAGGATTTGGTGGGGTAGGGACGGGCGCACCGGGTGCGGCAGCAGGCCGCCGGGGGCGGCGTGGGGGTGGGGAAGCAGCAGCAGCAGCATAAGCAGGATGGTGGCTGGGGTGCATGGGCAGCAGCAGATGGTATGAGGGGGGCCAATGCTGCTACGTAGGAGGAGGTGTGCTTTGTGGGGAGGTGCTGGGGCCATGAGAGGACGGGGGCACGTGGGTGGGAGGCAGGAGCCTGCAGGAGCAGAGGTGGTAGGTGCAGTGCCGCGGTTGGTCGAGGTGCGGTGGGCTAGCATACGCAAAATCGCTATAGCGTTGGCGTACCACGGCGCCAGCTGTGAACGTAAGCGTCGAAGGTGCGATCATCATGGTTGTTGTGTAGGTGTGCATGCCGGTGGCATTAGTCAAAGTGCATCAATTGACATGAGTTCTGAAGATTGTCACAGTACAGTGAATGATGTCTACGCACGGACAGCAAGTGGTGTGTACGGTACGCGAGGCCGTAGCGCTGGCGAGCGCGTTAGGCATAGCCTGGGGGGCACACAGGTAGGGGCAGGGGGAGGGTGTGCAACCGGCCGAGTTGCATACCCCTCTCCTAAGCACCCGAAGAAAAAGGGGACGGCAGGACCGTGGAACCTGGTAGAACCGTACAGTGTGGACTGCATGGATCGCAGATGTGCCCCTGGCGACCGCGCCCAAGGTAGCTCACATTATCCGTCACCCATTGGAGGTGTAGCAGGGTTCGATAGCCCTCGATGTACCGAAATTCCAGGCCCGTGGAGGTATGAATGTGAGGCTTTGCGGCCGTGAGAAGGGCCTAATCGTGAGCGCTGCCTTGCCTGTCCGCGTAGTGCCGTGGTCTACTGGAGCGTCACAGCAAGTAACGAATGCTGCTTGTGGGATAGACCACGCCACCACGTGTTGCCCGCCCGCCAGTCCCTGCCATTCATCATGCACCGTATGGTGCCAGGCGTGCGTACGCAGCGTACGCACACAGCGTACGGTACGCTGTCGTACGGTTGTTACTCTGCTACGCCGCTCCGCAGAGCCGGCTCACAGCACGGAGGCCCTGTAAGGGACCTCAAGGCAAGCGAGCGGCCCCAACATAAGGGCACGCCCCCTAGGCACACCCTCCTCGCAAGGGCGAAGAGCCACCCGAAAGACGGCACAGGCGAGGCCACACGCACACAGCAGCGCGCCGCACCCAGGGCCCAAACCTGGACGGAGCAAGAACAAAGAAAGGGACAACCACGCTGTGTGTGTGTGTGGGGGCCCCGAGAGTCTGAGTGACGGCCCAACATGTTACGCTGAAGTACCGTAACGAGGGACCTCGACATCCCATCCACTCCTATACCCGAGGGCGCCGCGATATCGTTTTACTCCTACCGTATGGATGAAGCAGCACATGCTGGGACAGCTGTGCGTCCAAGGCAGCCTCCCTGGCCTTGCACTCCCTTGGCGGTGGAGCAGAATACGTACGGCATCGGTGTGTGATAGACGAGGGACTGCTTTCCGTACAGGCCACTGACTGCGTGAACCTGGTACTGGACCTGGGTACTCGGTACTGTCCTCACTGGTTGCGTACGCACAGCGCACGCGGCCGCCATCACAGCTCAGCGTAGCCAGGCGAATCTCAACGCAGGACGCGTGACAACAGGCGCATCACAACTGCCGTTTCTTTACATATTAACCCTGCTAAACACAAAGTCGTGACGTGGTAGTGCGGAACTTTCTTTTCTATTCCGCATCTGCACGTTGCGCGCCACCACATTGCGACCGCCGCAGCACTTACCGTATCAGCTGCGAGCTGCCCCTTAGGCGTCAGCCCCCGGCGTACCGCAGTGCCTGTACGGCACCCGACCTTGCATCCGACTATCAATCTACAATCTTGCCAGTACAGCGCACGAGCACAGTCTCTTTGGTTGCAGCAGCAGCAACTCTGCGTTGCGCGTGCCTAAATGCTCGTCTTGCGGCAGGGCTCGCCACCGCGGCTTACTGCCACCAAACAGCACAAGGATCGCACGCCTGTCACAAGGATCACACATATGTCCAAGACTCATGCAAATGAATACATGCACAGTACAAGGGGACCACCCCGCAGCCGCCCAGCGCTAACACCACTGGTTGCCGCTCCACCTCTGCCTTTCCTTCCACCCCAACCCCACCCCAGGTGCTCACCACCCGGCATCCACCTCAACCAGCCGCAACCATCCATTTTGGCACCCCACGTTCATGCACCACCATGCACATGCACCCACCACCAACACCACCTCACTCAACCATCCTTCCACCACAGCACACCTCTAACACCCCCACAGCCACGCTCAGTCCCCATGCACCCCCCGCCTGCCCCCCATTCACTCCACGTGCCTCACCGCCGCGTGGGCGACGTCCGCTTGCCCGTCGCGTCCGCCCCCGCCGGTCGCACCTTGATGGCCGTCTCCAGCTTGCGCGGCAGCGTGCGCGCCACCTTGCTCTCCAGGTGCTCGCGCGTAAGCGGCCTGTCCTCCTCCACCGGCTCCGGCTCCAGACCCTTCGTTCAGGAGAGGGAAAATAAAATCAATTCTTACAAAATAATAAAATAGAATCAAAAACACTGGGAATGAAAGACACGGGGAAAGAAAAACAGTTGTAGAACACTGGGAATGGTCAAGTTTCAAAAAAGCTCACCTCCACCTCCTCCTCGGCCGTGGTGCTGGGCGGCTCGATTATGATGCGGTTGGAGGGCTGCGTGAGGGGCTGAGCCACCAGCGCCTCCTGCAGGCCGTCCGTGCCCTGGGCCGCCTTGCGCCGGGCGTAGATCTGGTGGGTGAGGGTTGTGGGGGACGAGGGAGTGGAGCGGGTGATAACAACGGCGGGGTGGTGGTGGACGTTTTTGGGAACCCCTGGAGCATGTGGAAGGCACGTGTGCGAGTGTGCTCTAGCGTGCGCTGGGTACAGGTAACTTCACGTATAGCGGCATCCATGACCTGAAGGGTGGTGTTATGGGTCGGAGATGGGAGGTGATGGACGGAAGTGTGTGCGAATGCACCATTGCACAGGAACACATGCATGAGACTGTGGGCTAACAAGTGCAAGCCTGCAATCGGGTACAGGCAGTCACTGATGGCATCAGTGCCAGCACGTACGGCACGCAGGCTGTTGGGTGGTATTAGGTCCTGGTGCCTTTCCGCACCTGCAGTATCTTGGTGGTGCGCCGCTCAATGATGCCCAGGTAGGCCATGTCACACAAGCCCAGAGTCCCGTCCGAAACACCGAATCTACCCCGAACGCCCCGTTTCCTCGCGTTTCAAGCGTACCCCGCCCGTCCCTCTCCCCACCTGCAGTATCTCGTTGGTTCGCTGCTCGATGATGCCCAGGTAGGCCATGAGGTTGGCCTCGCTCACGCCGTCGTCGCCCAGCAGGTCGCGCACCGCCGGCGTGTTGCAGCCGATGCGCTCAAACAGCTCCCCAATGGACAGCTTGAGCGCGTTGGTCATGCCCATGGCCGCCTCGTACCTGGGGGGAGGGGGGGCGGGCAAAAGAGGCAGCAGGCGACGATTAATAATTATGATTGACGGTCAGTAATAATTATACTAACCTGAAGAGACTCTTTGATTTTAGGCAGCTTGAGCGCGTTGGTCATGCCCATGGCGGCCTCGTACCCAGGGGGCGGACGAGGGGCGGCAGATTCTAAACTGACGGTCAGTCGTGCATACGTAAACGGTCAATGGTTTTCTTCGTGCAACAAGTGGTCAACGAAGATCAATATTGCGCGTTCGGTATGCCGGATGGGGTCTGGGCCCATGCCGCTGTCCACCGCGTGTCGTGCAGGTGGCCCTGTGCCTTGATGACAGCCAGGCACGTGTTTGCTCACAGGAGTGATACGACAGCACGGTTCTACCATCTGCGTTTCGCACTGTGCTGCGAATCGTATCTTGGGCCCCGCGTGTACTCATGCGGTCGTTCTCATGTAAATGCTACGCTGTGTCTCTGAGTATGATTGGCCCAGCAGCACGCTCACCGCTTGTCGTACAGCTGGCCCTGCGCCTCGCTGGCGGCCAGGCGCATCTCGCCCTCTGTCAGCTCGCGCGACTTGGTGCGGTCCAGCTCCGCACCGGACTCGCGGTACTGCGCAAGGGAAACAAGCGAGAGATCAAGGCAGCTTGCATGAGCCAGAGACATGCAACCACCCGTGCGGCAACGAATGCTAACCATGCAAGGCGCGAGCTGATACGCATGCCCACCCCGGCTTTATGGCGCCAAGGTCTATTGAGTAGGGTGCGAGCAGCTCCAAGGAGCACCGCCAACACCCTCCCGTGCACGCCCGCCCCACACCTTGTTGATCTCGGATCGCATGATGTTGATCTGGTCCTCCAGCTTCTCGATCTCCTGGTTGACCTCGTTGACGTAGTTGAACAGCGTGTAGTTCTGGTCCTCCGCCGCCAGGAATGTGTTGACCAGCTGGTCGATGTCCTCAATGCCCGTGGCGTCCTACGGGCAGGTGATACAGGTGTGTGCCGTGGTTTAATGGAAGGGCTGGCTCTAGCGCAAGGGCCAAACGACACTGATTGTGTATGCAGGACACTGATTGTGTATAGTTGCAGGTGACGGACCAACAGTGCATCGCGCGCTGGCGCGGGCTTTGTTGCGGGTCAGGGCGAGGGCGCCGCTCAACGACCCTTCCTCTCCACCACCCCTGCACCCGTCTCCGCAACCACCTCTAAAACCGCGTCCCGCCCCAACCTCTCCCATGCTGGTACCCCGTCCCCACCTGGATGCGGTTAAAGGCCTGTCCGCACCCATCCCTGCCCCAACCTTCCCCATACGCGCATCACTCCCCATCATCCCCACCTGGATGCGCTTGAAGGCCTGTCCACGACCAACCCTGCCAAGACCCTTGTGATGCTACCCCGCCCCCACCTGGATGCGCTTGAAGGCCTGGCCGTACATCTCCACCTTCTCCGCCGCCACGTTCTGCGCCAGCGCCTTGTTCGCGCCCGCGCCCCACGTGCCCTTGGCCACGCGCTTCTTCTTCTCCGCGCTGCTCAGCGTGCCCATCTTGAGCAGCTCCTGCGTCTCGCGCTCGCGCATGGCCAGCTCCTGGGCGCGGGCGCGCTCCTGCGGGGATGGTGTACATGGCAACCGTTAGCGAATGGGAGGCTTTGATTGTGCTTGCCATGGCCTCCTGCACTTACGGTGGAGGTAAGCGAGTGATGGTGTGTTGAAAGGATGCTGACGTTGTGTGCAGGCAACGTGGGACCGACCCAGGCGCGGTGCAAACATAATGCGTGCAAGAGGGCTGCCGGGGGGGGCGGGTGTCTGCATGGTGTTTGGGGCGCGGTGGGTGGACCCAACATAGAGATGTGCGGTTTATGCCCGGTGTATGCCAGTTCCCAGGGGGATAGGCGGTAGGACACCAGATGAAGTTCCCAGGGGGAGAAAAGGATTCCCAGTGCCTTGACTAGACCAGGAGCAGTAAGGGGGAGCGGGTTAAGGGGAAGTGCGGCAAGGGGTGTGGGACAGCTTGTGGGTTAGCGAGTGGCTTGAAGGATTCCAACGTGTCCCTAGCGTTCTCCAGCAGCTGTGGGTACACGTTCGCATAGCCAGCAGGCTGTACGGCACAGCCAACAGGCTGTACGGCACACGCCTGTGCACATGAGGGCACTCCCTGCGGAGCCTTCGTCCCTTGACACGCCGCGCTCTCTCTTTCCCCGCTCCCCAAGCCCCACTTACTGGCACCCCTTTCCACTCCAACTTCGCCACCAGGCCCCATCCGCTCCTGCTTGCTTTTGACGTCAACCCTGCCTGTACTCGGGCTACTGGTATCCAAGTCTCGCACCCGCATACCGTACGCCACCCACCCGCTCCTTCTTTACTCGCACACAAGCACCCGCCACCCACCCGCTCCTTGTTGTCTGCATCCGGGTTGCTGTGTTCCGGGTCTCGCACAAGCACAAGAACCCGCCACCCATCCGCTCCGTCTTGTCTGTATCTGGGTTGCTATTGTGTCACAAATCACCCGCACCCGCACCCGCCACCCACCCGCTCCTTCTTGTCGTCCTCGATGATGGCGGTCAGGTGCTTCCACTCCTCCTCGAAGCCCTGCTGCTCCTTGTCCGCCTGCGCCTTGAGCGCGTTCATCTCCCCGATCGCCTTCTCGCGCGCCTCGAACGCGCCGTTCGCCTGGTGCACGCGTAGTGCAGGGGCAAGGGATCGTAGTTGGAGCCATGAACGACCAGCAGACCAGGTCGAACCCTTTTAAGCGGGCCCAGCAACATCTCGGCTACTCGTTTGCTTCTGCGCTTTCATGCTAGGCGCATGCTGCGTTGCCCGCAGCCAGTACGGCTGCCGGTGGATGTTACAGATCCACCACGGTGGACAACACTGCCCCCACCCCCACCCCCACCGGATGGCCACTACGTGCCACCGGGACAGGGGCTAAGCCCTGCGTTCGCACGTGCTGTTAATGTGCCCCGGACGAACGGACGGTTATGGGGCCCCAATAGCCTGTACGGTCGCTGCGCGTGCCCGGATCCAAGCGCCAGCTACCCAACCTGCTGCATCAGGCGTAACATGGCCGCTGCAGGTGCGCCGGTTGTGACGCTTCTGCTTGGCTCAGTCGGCTCTGACAGAGCACACAGGCGTGAACCGACCCGCACACTGCATGTGTGGGTGCCCCACCTGCTGGATCATGTCCGCCATATCCCGCTTCAGCTTGCCCAGCTCCCGCTCCAGGTTGTTGTGTATGCTTTCAAACATGATGCGCTCGCGGCGCAGGTTGTTGATCTGCTCGCGCAGCTGCTTGTTGTGCGTGATGGACTGGTTGTACTTGACGTACGCCTTTTCGAGGCGGTTCTCAAGCAGCTTTATGCGCTTCTGGACTGCCGTGGATTGCTCCTTGGCGGAGAAGATGCCGCCCATGTTGCTGCGGGTGGCGGTGAGTGTGGATCCCATCTCCGACAGCTGCTGGTCCAGCATCTTACTTTTGCGCATCTCCAGCACGATCTGCGGACGGGGTGCAGCGCAACGGTGGGGGGTAAGACTCTGTGTGTGCAGCGACTGGTTGGGATGGTGTGCCAGCATTGCTTGGGCCAGGTTGTCCCACAGGTGGTGCCAATGATCAGAGGTCAAATATGGAGCATGCATGGTGGTGGGACCAGGTTAGGTTTAATGGCCCCTGATAGGGGTCCGCGGGGGACCAGCAGAGAGGGGCAGTGGTTGTGAAGCATGAGTTTGGTTGGGACGGTACAATGCGGCTTAGCCAGCCCGGGAGGGGCTGACCCCCGCATGGTCTTGCCCAGGAAAGGCAACTCCATGTCCAGGGTGTTGCGGCACGGGTGGTGAAAGCAGTGGGTTTGACCCACCTTGCGAGCCAGCATGTCACCCTCATCCTGCAGCCGGTTGATGAGCGCTTGCGCAAAAGAGTCGCCTGGTCGCACACTGAACTTATTCTCTAGCAATAGCTCTGTCTTCAGCTGCTCATTTTGAGCCCGGAGCTTTTCGATGGCCGCCCTGCAGGGACCGCGGATAGGGCTCTAAGTGTGCTCATGGTAGCGGAGCCACATATCCGTAGTTGCAAGCACCCACTTTTGCTTATCTAGCACAGATTTGTGACCAAGCGTGTCTCCTGGCCCTCCGCCGAGCGTTCCCCGGCCCACTGAGCCGGAGGAGCCCGCTCGGGCTGCGTACATAGGATGCAAGCTCAGTTAATGTAGCAATCCAGTAGAGAGATTATGAATCACGCTTAAGGTCACAGCTTGTCAGCAACACACACCGTCTGCGGGCATTCTGCTTATTTCTCCAAGTCCAGTCGGTGTTTAGTTCCTTCCCAGCTTCTCAGTTACAACAATTAGTGCATTTATAGTCAAAGTACTAGGTATAAAGAAGGATGTGCTCAAAGCCTGACCTGTGTACACCACCACATTAACGACCTTAACCACTGTATTGCTTTCACGCGCAGCGCCTCCCTGCCCAGGCGCCTGTGCTGCCCCGACGCACTTGTGCGCAGTATAATCGCTTACGTTACCGCTTAGTCTTGAATAGACGCATGGCTCACAGCAGGCATCAACCAAGTCTTACTCCTCCACAGACGTGACGTTGCACTAGGCTTTTCTTCAACCAGAATTCACAGCATTACAAGCAAGTGGGACTTAATAGCCACAGCAGGCGCGAGCAGCAGCGGCGAGTGAGTGCCAAGGACCCAGCCAGTCCCTCGGGTTGGACAAGCGGGGAACAGGCGCTCGTCCGATTGCCCAGCGTCAGGAGCAAGAGCGGAGGGGTTCTGAGAAGCAGGCGGCGCGTCCTGCGCCTGAACAGCAGCTCCAGCCATGAAGGGAGATACGCCCAAGGGCGAGGAGAAGGATGAGAAGGCCGGAGCCAAGGAGGAGGAGGCTAGCACAGCTCCTTTGCCTGACAAGGTACTCATTTGGAAAGGTTCCGTAGCGTCATGATTGGCAGGGCTCGGCGGAAAGAGCGTTGGCTGATACTTCTGGGGATGCTGGACTGCAGGTCCTCGTCGGCGGCTCGCCCGAGTACTACGTTGAACGCAAACTCGGCAAGGGAGGCTTCGGACAGGTCTACGTCGGGCGCCGGGTGACGGGGACAAAGCAGCGGGACGGCCCTCAAGCGAACCAGGTCAGCGACATTGTTCAAACAAGAAGGTCTCTCTCCCTTCCGGCTGCTGTGCTTACCCAGCTGTTCCTTCTTGCAGGTTGCTCTGAAGTTTGAACACAGGAGCAGCAAGGGCTGCAACTACGGTCCGCCCTACGAGTGGTCCGTTTACAAGTGAGCAAAGATTTCAGTCGGGCATTGCGCAGCTCTGCAAGCAGCTTCGCGTGGACTTCTGCATGCCGATATTTTTGCGCACCCTTGCTAACTCTGGTAGCGCTCGTTTCGTTGCCCTGCAGCTCGCTGGGCGGTGTCCATGGCATCCCCAAGGTGCATTACAAGGGGCGACAGGGCGACTACTACATCATGGTACGTACTTCACACGCTTAAGCTCCTACCCTTGCGCCCGTGTGCACACCTGCCTGCCGATGCATCCCGGAGGACGGCCTGTGCCAGGATCGCACCTGACGCTTCGGCCCACCTGTCCGCTTGTCTGTCTCCCATCCACGTAGGTCATGGACATGTTGGGCCCCAGCCTCTGGGACGTCTGGAACACCTCTGGGCAGGTCATGTCTCAGGAAATGGTGGCATGCATTGCCGTGGAGGCCCTGTCCATCTTGAAGGAGCTGCACGCCAAGGGGTGGGTCCAGTCTGGGGCTTGGGACCCCAGCTGAGCAGCAGGGAGGCCAACACACAAGCAGGTCACGGCGCTCGGCCTGCGATGTTAGCCGAGTGCCTGTCTGATTTGGCTGTTGTGGGAGTAGTGAGCCTGGCCATACGGGGCTTTTGACCTGGGCCTGGGTTGAGAAGTGGTTCGCAGGCACTATACTGCGGGCTGGGACATTCAGAGCTTTGAACCTCCTTTGAACGGTAGCACCACACGTGTACCTGCAGGTACGTGCACGGAGACGTGAAGCCCGAGAACTTCCTGCTGGGGCAGCCCGGGAGCCCAGTGGAGAAGAAGCTGTACCTGGTGGACCTCGGGTTGGGTGAGTTTGTTTGTTTGCGGAGTTGAGCTGCGGTGTATGCACCAGTCTAATACCGAAGCCGTGACGTTGTAGAGCGGAACCTGGTCTTGGCGGAGGGGTAGACATGCCGACCGTCGACTCCAGCGGCATGCGGTGTATGCATCCCTGCTCCTATCCGCGTGGGCACGGCACTGCTTGCACGTGGCGTTCAACGGTCGGTAAAAGCACATCTACTGCTTGGTCCTCGCGCAGTGCAACTGTCGCGGCAAGAGCCGCGGGCACTCGGGAGTGTGCCTTGGGGCATCGCTTAATCCGTTGCTGCGCTGTTGGCTCGTATTGTCATGTGCTTCTCATCTTCCTGCCCCCACCAGCTACGCGCTGGAAGGACGCGGTGTGCGGGACGCACGTGGAGTACGACCAGCGGCCAGACGTGTTCAGGTAGGTGGGAACAGCGCGCGTGCCCAGGGCACTCGTACGCGTTCTTTGAGCGCTTCGCACGAATGCTACCTCGTCACCACCCCACCTGGTACTACGTTGAAAATTTACGTCCTCGTGTGCGTTGGGCTGTATTATGCGCCATGGCCGCACCATGCACGCAGCCTGTGACCGATCCCAACTAATTATTCAGCCTAGTAGTCAGCCTAGTACTCTGGGAAGCGCGCAGATGCTGGGGATACACGCATGCAGCCTTGACCCTAAGAGCGCTCTCCAGCTATTGCCATGCTGCTTTCACGCATGGCCGCCTGCTGCTCACAGCTGCCTCACCCACAACAACTGCACATGTGTGTTCCGCGTGCAGGGGCACGGTGCGCTACGCCAGCGTGCACGCGCACCTGGGCCGCACCGCCAGCCGGCGCGATGACCTCGAGTCTCTGGCCTACACGCTGCTGTTCCTGCTCAAGGGGCGGCTGCCGTGGCAGGGGTACCAGGTGCGTGCGTAACGTGGGGGTTGCTGGGAAGCAGGGCCAATGGTGCAGAAGGGTGTTTGGCGCTGCGGGGTGCTTTACGCCCGGGCCGCGCGCGGATCGGCAAAATTTGATGTCGTACGGAAAGCCAAGCAGCTGTGTTCTGACGTGCACAGTCTTGGGATTGGGCAGAAGCATGGTGAGCCTGGGCACGTGGGCAGTCGTTACTACCGTGCTGCGCTGACGGTGCGTCGCTGTTGCGGTCGGTGCGCAGGGCGACAACAAGGGCTACCTGGTGTGCAAGAAGAAGATGGCAACCAGCGCGGAGATGCTCTGCCGCTACACGCCGCCCGCCTTCCGCCAGGTGCGCGGGGACCTTATCGACTGGGGTACGGGTAAATTGCGAGGGAGCCGTGGAAGGCGTCAGGGGTTGTCGCCTTGGGGTTGACTGTGGAGCCCCACGCTCTGTAGGCGCTAGCTGGCACTACTGCGAGCACCATACATGGATCTTGCGTGTGGGAGGCTAGGGTCTGGAAGTCTTGGCTGACATTCGGCCTGTCCGATTCATGCTCCTACACCTTGACAGTTCACGGAGGCGGTGGTGAACCTTAAATTCGACGAGGAGCCCAAGTACGAGGCGTACATGAAGCTGTTCGAGCCGCTGTGCGGCCCGGCGCCGTCGCGGCCCATCCTCATCGAGGGCGCGGCGAAGGTGGGCCTAGGGCAGCTGAAATGAAAGCCCTGCACTTCCGTGCACTTTGCACTTCTGAGGTTAACCCTAGCTGCTGTGAGCGCTTGGGTCCTCGTGTCGCGGGCGGTCTGGCCATGGGCGGTCCGCGAGCTGCGAGCCGCTGAGCGGGTCTCCTCTCCTCTGTCGCGGTGCTATGAGTGCAGGTGGGCCAGAAGCGCCAGCGCGACGCTGACGAGGCGCTGGAGGACGCGGGCCCCAAGAAGAAGGTCCGCCTGGGCCTGCCCGCCACGCAGTGGATCACCGTGTACAACGCGCACCGGCCCATGAAGCAGCGGTGGGTGCAGCGGCGGGGCGGGGAAGAGCAAGTTGCACTCGCTGCTCAGGGTCGGCTTGTCGCTAGAAGTCAGGCCAGACGGGAAAGGTGCTGTTTGCAGACATTGCGCTGGCGGTGGCCTCCACCTGCAGCCAGCCGTTGTATGTTTGCTCGCTTTCCCTAGCCCTACCTTCGTCCCTTTCCCTGGGCACGGGCTTGTTGACTATGCCTAAACCCGACCGAATGGTGATTCGCCTTTGGTTTCACCCTCCTAACCCCGCCGTGCTCCCCGCCCTCACCAGGTACCACTACAACGTGGCCAACACGCGCGTAGAGCAGCACGTGGAGAAGGGCAACGACGACGGCCTGTACATCTCCTCCGTGGCCTGCTGCCAGGAGCTGTGGGCGCTCATCATGGACGCAGGCACCGGCTTCACCGCCCAGGTACGGCTTGCACCAAGTAGCATGTAATAGTCACAGGCTGGTGCAGTGAAGGGAAGTGATACGCGGGCACGCCTGTCCCGACTGGGCCTGCGCAGCTGCGTGGCCGAACGGGGCTTGTCTGTGACCACCAGGTATCTTTTCCCCGCGAATGTCGTCTGTTCCATATGACAGGTCGTTGTAGCTCTTCTGTTGCGGATGCTCCAAATGCGGAAGATTGCAGAAACTGCACCCGATAGCCAGCGGCCTGCCGCCAATACGGTCTAGGCGCTCTTCCCATAACTGACGCCCTCGTCGGCTCCCCCACGCAGGTGTACAACCTCGGGCAGCAGTTCCTGCCCAAGGAGTGGATCATGGAGAAGTGGGAGGAGGGTTACTACATTACCGCCATGGCGGGCAGCATGTCGGGCAGCAGCCTGGTGGTCATGTCCAAGGGCACGCCATACACGCAGCAGAGCTACAAGGTGTCGGACTCGTTCCCCTTCAAGTGGATCAACAAGAAGTGGAAGGAGGGCTTCTACGTCACCTCCATGGCCACAAGCCACACGCGCTGGGCGGTGGTCATGTCGCGCAACGCCGGCTTCGCGGACCAGTGCGTTGAGCTGGACTTCCAGTACCCCAGCGAGGGCATCCACCGCCGCTGGGACGCGGGCTTCCGCATCACCGCGTGTGCCGCCACGCCCGACCAGTCGGCCTTCGTGCTCAGCGTGCCGCGCAGGTGGGGCCACGGGCGAGGGCAGGGTAGGGTAGGGTGGCCGAGTGGGGGCAGGTCGTTAAGGGTTTTCCACGCCACCGCATGTGCCGCAACGCCCGGCCAGTACTCGGCGTGCCGCGCAGGTGGGGTCAGGGGAGGTGAGGCTCAGGGGCAGGTCGATTAGAGAGTGCCCGAAGCAACGGCCAGCTGGTACGATCTGGTCACACTCCAGACGCCAAACGGGGTAGTGCCCGACACCACTGGAAAGCGGGTAGAGATACACTGTCCCCGCAATCTCTGCATGGTGCAGCTTACCCGCTGTCTTGATGCTTGACCCTGTGCTTTGCCCACTGCACGGTGTCGTCCCTGCACGCACGCTGAAGCTGTCGCGGAGGACTGTGCCTGAACCCCAATGCCGTATTGCTGTCGGCGTTTGTTCGCAGGCGGCCCATGGACGAGGCGCAGGAGCCGCACCCTTGACCCTTACACGCATTAAGACCGTGCCTGAACACCTGTTTCCGTTGGTCTTGCACCTGTGTGCCCGCAGGCGGCCCATGGACGAGACGCAGGAGACGCTGCGCACCTCGGCCTTCCCCAGCTCGCACGTCAAGGAGAAGTGGTCCAAGAACCTGTACATCGCAGGCATCGCCTATGGTCGGACCGTCAGCTAAGGGGCCGGTCGTGACGGCCGGGCCTTGAGCCATACGGCGGCAGCGCACGCCGAAGAGATGCCGTAGCGGCATCACTGGCGGCGGCGCCGCCAGCTGAAGGGTGCCGGTCGCGGCGGCAGGGTCGCGCAGCGGCACTGTGGTGTCGAGGGGCCGGCCGCGCCGGTGTGGGGACGTGAGCATGGCGGCGGCAGCGTTCGTGCCCCGCCGGGACGCGAGCGTCTGTGGCGGCACCGTCAGTTATAAGGTGCCGGTCGCGGCGGCGGGGGGCCGTGAGCCACAGGGCGGCAGGGGCAGAGGTGTTGGCCGCAATGGCGGCGTGCGACGGCAGAGCGGGGGCTACTGCGGCATGTCAAGGGCCTTCCGGATTGAGGGAGGTATGCTGGCGCATGTAGCAGTCCATGCGGCACGGGGGATGTAGTACGCAGCCGAGGCTACGGCTGCGTTTGTGGGGCGTTGTACAGAAGGACGTGGGCTGGCCAGTTGCGCCAGCGTGTGAGCAGAGAAAACCTGCATGCCCGAGGAACCTCGGTTAGCGGGGGCGGGGGCGTGTGTGGCTGAAGGATTCCTAACACACAGGGTTAGACGTGCATGTGGGACAAAGGTAACGGCCTGGCTTGCATGTGGGGCTTGCTGTGTCATGGGGGTTTGGCGCTTTGCTGGAAGGGGATCTGCACCCTTGGCATTATGTGGGGCCGGTGGAAGGTTCACGTTGGAGCAGGTAGGTCATTAATGTGCGTGACGTTGACACTGCGACGTCCCCTAGAGGGGCTTGGACGCAATGGATGGGAATGAGGAGTGGTGGTTGTGGGAGATGTTGGTTGGGACGCTTAGGCGCGGCGTGGCCGGTAGGTGTTTGTCGTTGCACGCCGGCGGCCGTTGGGCCGACTTGTCTGTCGGACATATGACCTCATTACAGGTCATCTGCACATATTCGCATGGGATGGGACAACTACCTGGACCGTTGACCGCGTGCATACGCGATTGGCAGGTGCTAACTAGACGCTTCGCTTTGCGGTGTGTATTGAACTGTTTTGCCGTACACTATTCTAGGCGGCCGCCCGAGGAAATACTGACGGTTGCGGCGGTGTGCTGCTGTGGAGCGGGGTCAGCACGTCGCTGCTGCAGCACCTGCTTCTGATGCTGGTGCTACGTGCTTGAAACGATGTTCGAGCTAGGCAAGTGCCGCTCGTGAATTGGGGCGTCCTAGACTGTGGACATGACGCGGCGTGGCATGAATTGAGGTGCTGTACGATACGGTACGTGTCTGCTACCAAATGACTGCGACACATGAAGACGAAGCGCAACTATGTGGACGGCGCCATGGCGCTCGATTCTCAAATGAAAGACAAATGAGCGGTGGGGGTGGGGAAGGGTATGGTACCGTATGTAAAAGAAAAGCAGGCAAGGTCCTGTGTCCACAACTCCACATGATTTTGCTTTGCGTTGTTGTACGCTGTCGCCGGCTGTCCCTACGACAGGGAAAATACATTCACAACATACTGCGTCACTAGCACCTTCAGTAGTAGTCAGTTAAAGCCTGGGCACAGCTCTTGAAAGCCCTGGGAAGAGAGAACTCGTCTCGGAGCAGGTTACCGAGCCGTACAGCATATGCACCTGCATGACACGGTGACGGCTTTACTTTAGGCAAAGGGCTTGAGCTACGGCATGGTGCACGGAAAAACCCATTCCTCTTGCTGTACTGGAACATTTAGCACCGCTGAGCTGGCGGCAGCGCAAGCTTGGCGGCCATGCGTACGGCGCTACGGCCCGTGGGTCAAATCATTCGGTTTTCCCGAGGCGCAACCGCACCAGCGGCTATCACTCATTACATCTAGTTATGCAAGGACGCATGCCTCTCTGTCCTTCATATCGTCCCATTTATCATTTTGGCACGCAAGCGACAACATGAGCGAGTGCGTTCGTGACGGTTCAGCGGCCCAGTTACAATCAGGGGTGCACGCAGATGTCTGCACACGGTTTTACTTGGAACGCTCTCTCGAGCAGCTACAACTGCAACAGCAGCAGCGGCAAGGGCCACAGGGTGCAAGAGAAGGACCAGATGTCACGTTCGTGGGCGACCCGGTTTTCGCTCATCGGGTCATACTTACGCTAGGCTCATCGTACCTTAAGGCGAAGCTGCAAAACGAGTGCTGGCAAGGTTCGGCAGCTGGACATCCCAACTCCCTTTGGGCAACAGCAAGTCATCTCCTCCGGAACATGTTCGGCGGAGTGAATGCGGCGCCTCACATGCCCCAGGTGCTGGTGCCCCTCAGCTCAGAGGCCAAGGTGCCCTTTGCACGCAAGGCCATCGAGTACATCTACACCGGCAGCTTCAGCGCAGACCTGGACTTTGAGGCGCTTTTGGGGGTGCGGCAGCAGGCGTGCTACCTGGATATTGAGCACTGCCCGCAGGCCTGCGACCAGGCCATGCTGGCGTGGCTGCAGGCGGGGGCGGAGCAGCAGCAGGGGCAGCAGGG
The DNA here is from genome assembly GCA_036984285.1 of Chlamydomonas sp. KOR1. Taxonomy (NCBI): domain Eukaryota; kingdom Viridiplantae; phylum Chlorophyta; class Chlorophyceae; order Chlamydomonadales; family Chlamydomonadaceae; genus Chlamydomonas; species Chlamydomonas sp. KOR1. Next base: position 95,849 of record BQMZ01000422.1, read on the forward strand.
TTGTGCAGGGCAAAGCACAAGCGCGGCCGCCCACCCATCCGTGGTGCAAGCGTACGCCTGCCACGCCCTGTTTCCGGAACCTCCGCTGATGCCGCCAGTTCAATCCTGTGCGCTCCGCCCTGGCCAAGCAGCTGGTGTCGCACTTTGGGGACGCCGTGGCGGCCCTCACCCGGCCGGACCGGTACCGGCAGCTGCTGCAGCTGCCCGCGGTGGCTGTGAGGGAGCTGCTGGCAGCTGACGACTTCGGCACGGACAGCGATGACAGCGTGTTCCTGATGCTGGCGGCATGGCTGGAGGCAAACAAGGAGGGCGTGCGGCCTGGTGCGGCTGCACCGCCTGAGCAGCACGTACCTGTACCACGTGCTGCCTGCTGCTCGGCGTTTCACCATCGTCCCAGGCGAGCTGGGTTTCCTGCTGCGGTACGCGGGTGCAGGGCAGGACGACAAGGAACTGCTGCTAGCATGTAACCACTAGCGGCGGGTCTCCACCTGGTACTGCTCACCCGCGCGGCGGCAGGTGGTGCCGGAAGAGGGGCGCACTGTGGAGTGGAGCATCAGCAGGGAGCAGCTGGAGCGAGGGCTGAAGGAGGTGGTTCGGGGAAAGGCCGCGCAGGTGGTTGCGTCCTTCGGCGCCGCTACCACTTCTGTTGATGGGCCCAACGTAGGCGTGCTGTCGTGCGGCCTGCTGTACAGGATTAAGCTTACGCTGTTTTCAAGTGCAATCAACCCGGGGGACAAAAGCGGTGCAGCGCGGCCAGGAGCTGCTGGCATTTGTATTATCAGCGACGCGCCCCTTACACTGGGCTTCATCACAGGCCTCTCCGCAACGGACGCGCTTGTCACAGCGCAGAGATGGCGGCAAGGGGTGCGCACAGCTTGCTGGAAAGGGACATGCTCGCCCACAGCACAGAGGAGGCTGGGAAACGCCGCACATTGGCCTACAGCGCTAGAGCTGCAGCCCGCTGCTCCTGCGCCCGCCACCACTTCGGTCTCTGCTGTGAGCGCCGCCGGCAGCGGCAGCGGCAGCGGCAGCGGCGGCAGCGGCAGCAATGCCAGCGGTGGCGCGGGCGCAGGGCACCGGAGCGCAGCTGTGCGGCAGCGTCCCGCCTATGGAACGGGCGCTGCCTCCCAAAACGCCGCTGATGTCGAGGCGGCGGCGTTGCTGGCGCGCTTTTCGGAGTGGCTGCACGACGGCAAGATCACCGGCTCTGTCACGTTCCGGCGGCGGCCCTGATCATCCAATGATTGTGGACTGTCTTTGCATGAGCATGGCAACCACCTGTTGAGACTGTAGTCCTTCAGATGGGACCCAGGCCACAGGCGCCGTCACGTCCCGGCGGCCGTGAAGGCATGTCCTGGTGCGAACCCCGGTGCGTGAGCAACCGCGTGCGCATGAATGCCACCTGTCAAGAGCATGCTATATTTTAGCAGCCAAGATGATACAGTTACCCGTTGTGTACTACACCGCAGCATGGGGCCTGCCTTGGCGGCCCTGACCATTACAGCAGTGTGCGAGCATGGCCGCCACTGGCCGAGTGCATGTTCCTTGCAAGGTGACTGAGTGCCTGTGTGTTGCCTGGGACCTGACCGTTTCACTAGTGACGCGCGCATGACTACCATGCACACGTCTGGACTATTACCGTATGCTTGGACTGGGCCAAAAGGCTTCGCAGTACCGTAGGAATCAGAAGGTGACTGAACACCGGTACCGGCTAGTCTTGGTGTGCCGCAGCCGGGGCCTGCGTGCCTGGGCCATTCGAGGCCTGACGGTGCACACGCTGCTTTGGCTCCGGGTAGAATGGCCACGCGTAGTTGACACCATCCGACAGGCGGCCATCCGGAAGTGCGTATGCAAGCGGGACTCAGGGGTACCCGGAGTCGTTGGGTAGCAGGTGGCATAGCATGGAAACGGTGGTTGATCGTCCGCGAGGCTGTAGCATGACGGCACCTGACGACATCTGCGCACTGCTCTGTTTGTCCGGTGGTCGGGATATGCATTACAGCTAATGGTGAGACAGACTGACATTTGCGGTGGTGCTTGGCGCGCGGTTGTAAACGTGCGACACCGCGAAGGCAGGCAGCAACGGGCTTGTGGTGCGCTCGTACCTGCCGTTGGCCCGTGCGCCTGGGTGGGTTGAGCAAGACAAGTCCTGTCACGGCGTCGGTCCGAGGCTCCTACGTAGCTGTTCCCCTGCCTCAAGATGCCGGTTCCACCTGAACACAAAAGCAAACCCCGGGATCTCACGGTCCCACGTCAGCATACCAAGTTACCAACACGGGGTAGTTTGTGCCCCCTCCAGTGCGCCCGAGCCAACTTTAGGACATGGCCACCATGGCACACCAACGCAAGCAGTGGCCACCTCACCCGCCACAGGCCACACGCAGGCACGAATGGCGTACCTGGTTGCCTCTCCGCCAGTGGACTAGGGATGTGGTCTATCCCGAAATCCCGACTTTGACCCGTACTACAACGCTGCCCGTGACAATTCGCAATGCGGCCAACCGGCCATGCTACCCATGTGCTTCTACAATGTACAGTCTGCGTACCGCATACGCAGTGCCAGCCAACGTATGCGCTTCCCCTTGTCCACCCGACTGCTTCCCTGCTGAAGCAGCTCCTTGCGGGGAATGCGTTCCTCCTTGTGCCCCTGCTGCCAGAGCACCCGCCGGCCACGTCCAGCTCCGGCTGCAGGCAGGCTGCCACGTGGCTTAGGTTCATCAGCAGCACGTCAAAGCCCTGCCGCAGCCGAGACAGCCGCAGCCGAGACACCATGTTAGGCTGCAAGCAGGCCGCCACGCACGTGGTTCACGTCCATCAGCACGTCGATGTCGAAGCCCTGACGCAGCCGAAACACCGACCGCCGCCGCACCCTGCCGCAGGTGGCCCGGTAAAAGCGGCGCCGGCGGAGGCACCGCCAGCTCCCCCACCCGCCCCAGCACTGGGCGGAGTACCGGTAGTTGCGGCTATAGGACCTTAAGCAAACAGCATGCCGCCGTTGCAATACCGTTCTTTGATCGATAATATATCACAATGACACGTGCGGCACGCATGGTAACGTATTGAGCATGTGCGCACCCACGATGGCACTGCTGCTGCTTGCACTTGTGGTACCATGTCAAGACGGCTGACGTTGCACCGTTGCAGCGCACACTGCAGCACGTTAAGCGCACCCCTCAAGCGTTTTCACCACGGTGTTTCCAGTTGTTGTGAGCTGGCATTGCTGGCACGACAGGTATTCTTTAAGGCGATGAGAAAGGTAACGTACTGTGGGATACCGTATATTACCGCTTTGCATCGGACGATTTACTGTAAATAGTGTGCTCCACATGCTTGTCCGGTCACAACGCACAGCATCCACTTTTGTCCAGCAGAGCACCTCTCCACTCAGTGCAGGGGCACGTCCCCAGGGACATGTGCGTTGCCCGTAGCCAGAGTTAGGCACCGCCCGCACTGCAGCGACAGCTGGGACTCCACCAGCAAATGAACCAGCAACCGAGCAGATCCCACGCAGTGCAAGTGTATCGGACAAGGAGTCGAGGACAACATCTATTTGCACGGCCAACGTGAGCCCACTGGATTGTGCGCTGTGGGTTCCAAGACGAACTGAAAACGGCACATACAAGACTGAGCCACTGTGTGTGCTAAGACATTGTCCTTCAAACCGAAGGCACCGCCTTTCGTGCACGTGCACCAGGCTCCGACAGCGTGCCGTGTGACCACCGGGCAGGGTTCCTGGCAGTGCTTTGTGCCGACAGCATGCTGCAAGCACAACGGACGCGGGCCAAGTAGCTGGCTGGCGGTACAACGTAGGAAAAATACATGACAAATGCAGTGCCCTACTGTACTGTAGTGCAAAGAAACAAAGCCGCTGATCACCGGCATGCCGTACCTCACGCCACTTTCCCGTGCTTTGCCCATGCTGCTCGATTCCCTGTCGCCCCTTCTTGTGCTGATCCTTGTGCTACTTTTGGGCTACACCTGCAGCTCCATCCATGCACTCCAAACGGTATGAGTCCCCGGTACAACATTCTTGGGCGCAACATTCCGCTTATCCGCTAGAGCTCACAAAAGCATTCTCCGCCAAGGCTCGGCCCTACACCAACAACCGCTAATCGTCCAGCGTGCCCGCAAGTACAAGGCACGAGAAGGCTTATCACCACACAAACGGTACTCAAGAGCCCGTATGGCGCTCTTCCAGCCTCCATTCCACCGACGTTCCTTGTTCTTCCATGCTCGCTCACTTCCAAAGCCCTTCCTCCTGCTGCTCCAGCAGCTCCTTGCACTCCCCCTTGTGCCCCTGCTGCCAGTGCGCCCGCTGGCAGTCCGCGCCGCAGTACCGCGCCGCCTTGCATCCCCCGCACTGCTTCAGCTCCATTTCCGCCTCACTACGCCGAGCGAACGTAGCATACCGCGGGTTGGCGCACAGCCGCGTCTTAGGGTAGCCCGCCAGCTGTACGGGACCGGCCCGGATGGCCGCCTTGATGTGCGGCGGCATGCCCCCTGCCAGCAGGCTGGAGGCCCTTTGGAAGGCCTCGGGGTTGCCCATCTGGCCGGTGGCGGAGTTGACAGCCTGGTAAGGGTATGGGGCAGGAGGTGCCTTAAGGGTGCCTGCATTGCCTCGCGAGGACGTGACTGTAGTAACGCATTTCGTGCACAGCCGTGCATGATATGGGGTTGCACTTGCTTTGATACAGACAGGAATCGAATTGCTGTTGAGTTCTGCGGTCGTGCCCCTAGCGGCCCGAGAAATGCCTGAAACGGTCAGCAGCAGCAGCAGCAGCACGCTCCATTGCGCATCCCACTGACACAGACCACAGCCCACAGCATTGTGCAACAAGCCAGGCACACAGACTTGTGCACTCTTTCCATTGCTGCACAGCCGTTGGCCGCGCACGCACGCAGCCCCCTGCTCACCGCTTCAAAGTCCTTGTCGTTCCCTCCGTCGCCGTCCGGCCCCCTGGCCGTCAGCCGCATGAAGTGCAGGTAGGTGCCGTACACGGGGTAGGCCTCCGCCATGGCCTCCAACGCATCGTCGTCAATGAGCCCCACAGCCCAGCTGCTGCTGGCCCCACTGCTGCTGCTGCTACCCGCCGCCGCCGCCGCCCCGTACCCGTCCGCCAGCCTTGCGGCCCTGTCCGCCTTCGTGCCCCCCGCTGCCTGCCCCGGCCGCAGCCGCACCGCCCGCGGCGCCAGCCACCCCCTCACCAGCGGCAGCAGCTCGTCCCTCCACGCCACCCATGCCAGCGCCCGCCCCATACCCTCCGCCACCTTCCTCCGCCGCGCCCCCCCCGCAAACGCCTCCCTGGCCGCCCTCGGCATCCTCCCCGTCACCGCCAGGACCTCGCAGCACGCGCCCACCAGCTGCTGCCCCTGCGCCGCCGCCACCGCCCGCCACGGCACGTCCGCAGTCGCCGCGCAGAACGCCAGCGCACTCAGCAGCTGCCCTCCCACCAGCAGCGCGGACGCCACCTCCACCGGCAGCAGCACGTCCTCCTCGCCCAGCCTGCTGCCCCCGCCCGCCGCCGCCTGGGCCTGCACCGACCCGTGGGTCGCGAGGTCGTGCGCCACGTGATAATAATAATAATAATAATAATAATAATAATAATAATAATAATAGTGACGCAGGACGTCCATCCGTGCGTGAGTTCAGGAGGCAGGCGTGTAATAGGGTGAAGACTGGCTTCAGCACCAAGCGCCCACCACCGGGTTCACCCCGCCACGTGGTGAAGCACCTGCGCGCACAGCTGCCCGCCCCACCGCACGCACAGCAGCAGCGCCTCCAGCACCGCCACGGACGCAGCCGCCAGGCCCCTGTCCATGGCCACGTCCAGCTCCGGCTGCAGGCAGGCCGCCACGTGGTTCACGTCCATCAGCACGTCAAAGCCCTGCCGCAGCTGAGACACCCATTGCCGCCGAGCCTGCTGCACGCTGCCCGGCACCATCGGCGGCGGTGGAGGCACCGCCAGCTCCCCCACCCGCCCCAGCACCAGCTGCCTCGCGCGCTTGGCCACCGTGACCGCCAGACCCACCGCCTGCTGCAGCAGCTTTGCCTGCGACTCGCCGTGACTGTTGGTGGCAAAGCCCCAGTAACCAGGGGCACCAGCGCACGCGCCCGCCCTGCCCTGGAACCACGCGAACACCTCAAGGACCATGGAGGCGGGCGCGGTGGGCGCCGTACGGTCCGCGCCGTCCTGCGCCCGCCTTTTGAAGCCGTCCAGCGCGCCGCGTAACGCCAGCCGCAGCACGTGGTCCAGGGAGGGCAGCGCCGCCGCCGCCGCCAACCGCTGGGCGGCGTCCTGCCGCTGCTACAGAGACAGGGAGTGGTAGGCGCCGGGGTGGCCTGCAGAACCACAGGGACAGCGAGGGACGGCAGGCGGAGGGACAGAGGCGTCAAGGTCCTCTTGGGCACTGGGAGGCAGAGTGTGCTCATTCCTGGCCCTGCTGTACTCTCCATGCAATTCAAGGAGTTCAGCCCGTGTCCGGGCGTTGAGCTTTGCCTCTCAACACACAGGCAGCAAGCACCTACTAAGGCACCTGCTGTGTGCCGTTCCCGCTGTGTGGTTCCAATCGGCAGACTTTCCAGCTTGCTCCCGACTCCTGGCCCTGCACGTTCCCTGCCCGATGCGCACCCGCAACCCTTCCGTCTAGCTCAAGCCTTGCTGTTGGTGCCCCTTCTGGCCAGCTCTGCCCTTCGCCCCTACTCACTCCTCTTTGGATTTCTTGAGTCTCAGACGCCTCACAGGGTTTCAGGCGTGTCGCTGGCACCCCCTTCCAGCCCCACACTCACCCCTCGCTGCGTCCCCCAGCAGCCATCCGATGTCCTCCAGCACCAGCAGCAGGTTCTCCCCCGCAGGCGTGCACATGTGCGCGAACGGCATGTTGTGTTCCGAAGCCGCGCGCTTGGCCGCCTCGTCCCCCGCCGCCCCGCCCTCTGCCGCATCCGCCATCATGGCCAGCACCAGCGCATTGGCCCCCAGCCACACCGACGCGCACTGCTGCATCTCCTGCCTGGTCATCCACGTCGCCGCCTCGTTCTCGCACACCAGGTTGGACGCGAACGTTAACACACGCGGCAGCAGCGCGTTGGCGCGCAGCGCCGGGGCGCTGCTGCTGCTGTACCGCCCCTCCATGCCCCGGCCCAGCTGCAGCTGCCGCATGGCAGCCGCACAACCAGCGCCCAGCGTCGCGTACTCCAGGGGCGGGGGCAGCACCTCGGGCCCGGGGTGGCCCTTCATGTAGTGCCACGGCTGCTCCGCGCGCAGCGTGCGCCACACGCCCATGGAGCCGTGCATCCACACCAGGTGCTGGGACTCCACCTCCCGGTCCGTCACCTCCTCCTTTAGCCAATGTAGCCGACCCGTGCGCTGCTCCTCCTGCAGTAGCGCCCACTGCTGCGCAGCTGCGGACGCTGCGGCAGGGGCAGAGGAGGACGCCACGGACGCAGCCGCTGCGATCGCCGTCGCAGCCGCCCTGCCTGCCGCCCTGGACCCCTTGCCGCCTGGGCCACCGCCGCCTGGGCCACCGCCGCCACCGTCACCGCTGCTGCTGCCTCCTGCCCCGCCGGCCGTTGCACTGCCGTTGGCGCCAACGCCGCCGTGCAGGAACAGCCGCTGCAGCAGGGCCTTCTGGAAGCGCACCACCTCCGGCTGCATGATCAGCACCGTCACGCGCGCCAGCTGCTTACCCACGCGCTCCGGCGCGGGCCTGCCCGGGTCCGCAAACGCGCCGTAGCCCAGCGGTTCGCCCCGCAGGGTGGTGAGGGCGATGGCCATGGCCTGCTGCAGCAGGAACAGCACGTCAGAGAGGTGCTGCAGGCGGTGGCTGCGTCCTGCAGGGACAGGGCGCGGTCCGCGTCCAGGCCGTGTGTGTTAGCGTGCTGCTGGTAGTCGCCGGCGCCGCTGCGGGGGGCCTGGCCGGCGGGCGCGGAGGTGGTGGTGGAGGCAGCGGCTGCAGCGGGCGTGGTGGTTGCAGCGGCGGAGGTGGTGGGCAGCTGGGCGTCCAGCACCGCCTCGCACACCCAGGCCAAGAACCGCGTGTTGTGCAGGGTGGTGAGCAGCGACGTGGCGCGCGGCGGCAGCTCGGTGGGCCGCGCGGCTGCGGGCTGCTTGCCGCTGCCGTTGCTGCTGCTGCTGCTATTCTTGCTGCTGCTGCTGCTGTCCTTGCCGTATTTGGGTCCGTGCAGCTCCTGCAGCGCCACCAGCAGGTCCACAACCAGGATGTGTACGACGCGGGCGCACCCCGCCGTCAGCATGCCGTACACGCCGTACATGGTGCCGGTAGTGATCGGCAGGCTCCGGGTGTTTGTCGGGGTTGCGTGCAGCTGGGGTGCGGAGAGCGAGCCGAAGAGGTGCAGCAGGCCGCGGAGCAGCTCCTCGGAGGCCAGCTGGTCCAGCAGCTGCCGGGTCAGTTTCGCCGCTGACGGGAAGGAGTCATACTGGCTTGTTAGCCCCATTAGGGGCTGCAGGGCCTGAGACAGGGAGTCGAGGGCAAAGGCCACCCACTTGGCGCCGAGCGCGATGTAGGACTGCATGGCTGCGCGCTTGCCAGCCGAGAAGCTCGCGAGGACGGGCACGGTCTTCGCGACCTCCTTGCAAATTTTTAGCATGAGCGGTATCAGCTGGTGTTGTTCGTATGGTTGCAGACACGAGACAGCTGCAGCAGCGCGGGCATCGGGCGTGGCGGTTGAGCATCGGTACCACACTGCACAGCAAGCTGGCCGCAGAGCATCTGAATTTCCACTATTGTAAGCAGTGTGGCCGGCTCGTTGCTTCCGGCGAGCCGCGGCAAGGCGCGAAAGCCCCGAACAAGCGGTGCCGTGTAGTCCCGCTCTTCAGCATTTCCGCTTTGCGCCATTGCTAGTGTGTCTAGAACCACAAACAAAAGTGTAGTATGCCTATGAGGGTGGCTCTCCCTGCTTAGCGCTGTTTGGGCGTCAGATCGGGCCCAGTGTGGCGGGACAATGACAGTACCGGTAAAAGGCCTGGGTGAAATGGCCACCCTGCAAAAGTTTTTAAGGGATGGCGAAATATGTCAGGCTTTCACCATCAAGTGTCTCCCTGTCGCTACCTAGCACTTGCCTGGCGAAGAAGGGTGCGTGATCGTGGCACGTGTCCTGACGAGCGTGTCGCCTTCCAACCTTGCGGCCCCTGCCGCTACCTCTAGCATAGTGACCACCTCATAGCAACCATAAGGTACCTTTAGATGTATGGCCAGCCGTGGCATACCCGAAAGCCTCAGCTGTTCTCAGCCGGTGCTAAACCTGTTGAAATGCGTAGCCCGAGTGCCCAGCACCCCTGCTCGGCTCAGTGCTACATCAACATAAGCCGTAGTGGAACCGTGCTTGGATGCTGGCTCCGAGCCTTTCTCATATAATGGAGCTGCCCAGCTTCTTTTATGATATTACAGGATACATGGCCGACATGGCCGGCGGAGTGCCAGTCCCATGGCCGGGCGGGTCTTCTCGCTGAACAGTGCAGCAACAAAGTGCAAAAATAAACCACGACCTTGCTAATCCACACAGCCACAAAATGGGAAAGAAAGACCAAACACCAATGAAACGCCCAACACCCGCTGCTGCCCCCACCAGCCCCGCAAGCAGCAAGAAGTCTAGAGGAGGCTTTTCTACGATCGTATCATTCGATTTGCTCCAGGAACGCTATGGCAGGGTTGTGGCCCGCGGTCGTAGGAGGTTCCCAAGCGTCTTTCCCCAGTTTTTTAACACGGGCGCCCCCCAAGCTGCTCGTGCCTTCACAAGCAACAGCATCGACATTACAGTCAAAAAAGCTCTGATCAAGTTGCTCAGCAGGCCTGTGACGCAGGTCATGCACCTTGTCAACTCTCGTACCGGGAATCGCGAGAAGCCCCTTTACATCTTCGTCTACGCCTTACTTGCGGCATGTCGGCATGGCACCCTCATCATTTCGGCGGAGGGGCTGGAGGACAGCGAGGAGGAGGAGATGGAGGGAGAGGAGATGGAGGGAGAGGAGGAAGGTGAGTGTTGCTCGTTGCGTTCCCCTGCGCCTTTGTCGGATGCGTTATTGGCGGACAATCATGCGGACATCTGGTGATCCTGGTTTTTCTTCAGGTCTCCTGGGCGCCTCCAGGGAGTTTGTGCCCACCTTCGAGGAACACATCTCGGGCACGTCCTCCGCAGGTTGGTCTAGATTGCTCAAACCAAATCTGGCTGGCGAGGATTTCCTGCACCTTAACGCTCAACTATTTACCTCACTTTGCGCTGCAGGACCCGTGGAGCTGGTGGTCCTCAAAGGAGAGGACGAAGACCGAGACGATGCGCTGTTCGGGGGGCTGTCCTCAGGCCTCGGCGCCGGGTGCGAGGCGGTTCTGGTGGTCGAGGTGGTCAAGGCGCAGCTGGTGTTCAACAACATCTGGCAGGTGGGGACCCAGTGCGAGGCACTGCAGCCGAGAGGGAGGAGGCATGGGCGTATTCCGGCTCAAACCCCCACCGTCGCAGAAAGCGGGCCATCGCCATACCACTGGTGTGCTAATGTGCGGCATCCACTCGGGTGTCCCTTTTAGTGACTATCTGCATTCACATAAGACGCAGTACCTGTCCTTTTGCGCCGCTGATTGTTAACGCGACTGCGCCTGTCTCTCTGCCCCCTTCGCTTTGCGCCTACCTCTCCTGCTCTTGTTAGGTGAGTTCGGGTTACGTCGGGCTTGCTGTTTGGCTGCGTGGTTCGGTTTTGGGGTGGGGAACTGGAGCATGCACGCACAATCACATCAGCCCAGTCTCAAGCCGCTCTTCCAACCCAGCCTTCAGCCGTTCGTTCCACCTACGCAATCCCCTCAATCAGCCTCCTTTGCACACCAAATGTGAGTGTGACAGCTGTCTTAACGCACCGACGTGAGCCTTAATCAGCCGTCTTAACACATCAACGTGAGCTCTGATCAGCCGTCTTTACATACCAAGCACCGTGAGCTTTACGAAGGACCTCTCACGCCGGGCAGCTTGTCAGTGCGTGATGTGGGAGCTGACTGCAGTGGGTCCCCCTGCAATGAATGCGTACCAGTACGGTCCGCTTTGCTCGTTTCAAGGCAATATTGCACACAATGCTAGTGCTTTGTTGCCCCACCCCCCCTTTCCCAAAAAACGTTACTGACGGACTCCTTCCTGCTCACATTCCTCAACATCAACCACTGCAGGGGATGGCGCAAGGTATTGAGCTGGCGCGGCAGAACAAGAGCGGCGAACCTGTGCGCGTCATCGTGACGGATGCATCCACGTGGTACTTCTTCGGCCTTCAGGCTGTGAAGAAGGGCTCGGCTGCCGACCCGCAAGCCGTGCAGGGCGCCACCGGCGCTGGAGGGCTGGAGTTCAGCTTCCGCAAGTCCGAGGAGACTTCCGAGGAGACGTTTCGCCTGTTCGACTGCGCTATGGTCAACGCAGACGTTCTCGGAAGGAATGTGCCCAGCTCCGTGGATCCGGCATCCGCGTTGCGAGCCGTGGAGGCAAGTTTGGCGCAGGGGACGGGGTATTCAGGGGCCTGCGTGTTTTAGGGAACGAACGTTGTTTGCGGCCATGAAGCCCACAGCGTACTGCGCATTGCCTCGACTGCATGTGAGGCACTGGGGCCTGCTGTGCGTGAAAACTTCACGCGGCTTGAAGCGACATGGGTTTCTGAGTCTGCTTGGGCAGCTCCTTCCGTGACGATGCTTCTTGTCTCCACACTGCTCTCCATGGGCACGCTGGCTCTTCACTGCTACCACTCGGTGCACCGCATCTGTACCTTCCCCTGTGTATCCTCGGCTGCTAACTGCTTCCGTGCCCACTGCCCGCCCGTCATCCCAGCGAGTGCCCCGCAGTTGCGCCATGCCACTTCGTTCGTCAGCCGGTTTGTTCCGAACTTTGCACCTTGCCCCCCTGCAGGTGATGTACCGCCTGTACACCGCGCTGTACCCCGACCAGGACATCAGCAGGCTGCCCGACCTGATCCGGCAAGGCAATGCGGAGGCCAAGCGGGTGGCCGATGCGTGGGCCGAGAGGATGGTGGAAGGTCTGGAGCGCCTGGACGCGGAGGCTGTGTCGGCTGCGGCGGCGCTGGAAACCGAAAGGCGGCTGCGGGTGGAGGCGGAGGCCGGCCGGGCGGAGGCGGAGGCCGGCCGGGCGGAGGCGGAGGCCGGCCGGGCGGAGGCGGAGGCCGGCCGGGCGGAGGCGGAGGCCGGCCTGGTGGAGGAGAGGCGGCGGCGGGTGGAGGCGGAGGAGCAGCTTCAGGCGCTGCTACAGCAGGTGGAGGCCATGCGTGGCAGCTCTCGGGCAGCCGCCAGTGAGGGCGGGGGCACGTAGCCAGCCTTCATCGATGACGCACGTGGACGGTGAGATTGCGACATTGCCGCTGCCCCTCGTGTGTCGGGATGATGGCATGCGCGTGTGTACCGGTGTCTTGTGGTGCGGATTCACCGCTGTGGTCACCTTGCACACCCTTGCTGCGCCAAATGTCAGCAACGTACTTGCTCACAGCTGCAGCTGCAGTCGCTAACGTCTCTGGCACTGCCCATGTCATTGCGGTATAGTCCTAATGTGTTGTTACATGCCTTACATCCCTTCCTGCTACACCCTCGCCCGGCCGGCCTTTGCCTCCCCCGCCCTCGCCTGACGTCTTGCACGGTTTTCGCGGTTTTCGCGTTCCCCGCCTTCACCCGTCCGCACCCTTCCCCACGCCCGCCCCTCTGCGTCCTCCCCGCTCCTGCCTTAGCCCGCCGTCACACTCTCCCCGTTCCCCTGTGCCTCATCACAATCATCCCCTGTGCCTCATCCCAATCATCCCCTGTGCCTCATCCCAATCATCCGCACCCATGCTGCTGTCCGTTGCCACTGCCCGTGTGACCATGAGGCCATAGACCAAGATAACAAACTAACGCCACCTGTGCCCCTTTCTCCCGCCCCGCACCCGCAGCCACCCTGCTGTTTGGCCTTGCTGCCGCCGTGCTTGACATGGGCGCAGTGTTCGACATCGTGAGCTTCTTTTGGAACATGGCACTTCCGGCGCGGACCAGCTGCTGGACTGATAACAGGGCCCACTTGGGCCCTCTTCGGGGCAACTAGCTGCTGACCGCCATGTACGTCAGGTGCAGGGCGCGGTAGCGGCAGCCGGGGCAGGAGCACGAGGAGCGGCAGCAGCACCAGCAGCACAACCACCAGCAATACCAAACAAGAGGCGGCAACAGGCGACCACTCCCCCCTGTGCGAGCCGTGCATCCCGGCGTGCCTGACGTGGGCTCAGCGGTCGGTTTGAGAGCGCCTTTTGGGACACTGGTGCTTTTGGCGCTGAAGCTCTGCGCACATCGGGCGCGGGGCGAGGCAGCTGCAGCAGGGGCAGCAGCAGGAGGACGGGCAGCAGCCGCAGCAGGAGCGGCATAGCATCATCGCAGTAAGGCGCACCAGAAGCAGCGGAGCCAGAAGGTCCACATGCACCAGCTTGTAGGGACGTGTTGGAGAAGGTGGGGGTAGGATCAGGGGTAGGATAGGGCGGAGGGGCTGGGGGTTGAAGCGGAAGGAGGGCGTGAGCGGGAGTGAGCTCGGGTGTCGAATGGATAGGGCGACGCGTTGCCACGCAGGGTGGGGCACATGCTTGGTTGGGGAGTGAAGTATGCCAGCGGTTACCGTAAACTGCCGCACAGCGGCACATGCAGGGCAGGTGCGTGCGGAGGGGGGAGTGGTTGCTGTTGTCTCCTCCCGTCACCTTCAACGCTTCAAGTGCAGTAGGCCGGTAGCATGGTTCTCTGACTTGGCATGCGCCGGGAGCACGTGACACAGCGGGAGTGGTTGACCATGAGGACGTTGTCAAGGTGGCTCGTGTGCTTTGTCTCGTGGTACTGGGTCTCGAGTGCAGGTGTGCGCGCGGCTCTTGGGTGGCTGACCATCAGGACGTCGTCAGTGCGGCTCGTGTTCTTAAACATTGTGGTGCTGGATCAGATCGTAGGGGACACGTGGCACAAAGACTGGCTGATATAGACGTCGTGCGACTTGTGTGCGTCGTCTGGTGGTGCTGCGTCTGAGTAGTGCAGGCGTGCGCGCGGCCCTTGGGCGGGCTGGTGGCAGCGGTGCGTTTTGCCCTGCCCTGCCAGCGAGCGGTGCATTGGGGTAGAGGACGGCGTTGAAGTCGACATAAACGGGAAGACCCCTTTGAGAGAGGGTGCGGTCCGCACGCAGGAGTCAGGACCAACTGAAGCAGACTGGGACGGAGTGCTGCCTGCAGTAACGGCAGTGCCTGTGAGCCGCTGCTCTACGATGTGAGGCGAGCTGAGGACTCGGCGTGTGCGTTGTTGGGCTGCGGCAGCTCTTACATTGACCAAGGTCCCCGGATTCCCATTCCCATGCGGCTCTCAATCACCAGGATTGCTATGCCTTAAAGGCGCTGCTAGGGACAATTGTCGGAGCTCTGGGTGCATATTGAGGTGTTGGCGGTAACGCCTGCCAGCTGTCACATACGTGTTGTGTGGTGTAGGCCTGCTGGAGCAATTGCCCCCTCCCTGCTTACGGCGGCACGTGGTGCAAGGGTGCCGCAATCCCAGACTCGTTGTTGGCTACCACACCGTGTCCTAGCCACTTCTCTGGGGTCGGGCACTACGCAAACGGGCTCGGGGAGCAGGTAAGAACGAGAACCTATGACGTTGGCCAGCAGCTGACCGCGTACGGCAATATGAAGAGCTTCGGCTTCAATGTGGCCAAGGGCTTCGGCCGCGAACGCATAATCTATGCTTCAATTGTTTCCCATCAGTTGACAATTCACCTAGCAGACTCTTTGCCAGTCTCGCGGACCAGGGTTCAGGACAGTCCAGTGCATATGACCATGCCAGAATGCCCTCTAGACGGCAAAGGCTCTCAGTTATTATAGCAATACAGGACCGCCCGGGGAGCAGGCGCACTTTGCAGTAACCAAGGCCCATCCGGCATCCGACATTCAGTGGAACGACACCACCTAATTGCTTCCACACACAAGGGAATGGGCAACGTGGTTTGCACAGTTCGGGCACCAACGCATAAACCCACCAGCATTCCTCAGCGACGTTGCAGCAGCAGAGACTCCGGTTTCTGAGTGCAGAACTGCAGATGAAATGTACTAGTTTCTGGGAAGTGCATGTGATTTACTCCTGCTTGGTGTGCAGCCAGTGCAGCACCTCCCAAGAGCCCTCGTTTGAACCTGCGTGCGGACACCCCGTGCCGTACAACGACCATTTTCCTATATTACAACAGTTTAGCACCCAGCCTGTGCCATTATTCCGTCCATTGTGTCATGCACCTGCTGGACAAGCAACGGGGGAAGCACAGCCTCCCGTCCCGGCAATTCTCCAACGGGCGCGACGGTAGCCGTTAACGCAGCAAAAGCGGTCAACCAGCAAGAGACAGCATGTCATTATATACGGCAAAATATCGTGTGCGAGCAAACATGTACGACTTGACGGTTCTCAGCGTACACGGCACGAGGGTGCTGGGCGGCAAGCTACAAAAGTAAAGGATTGCGAGTAGGGCAGTCGCAAGTGTGCAGGGTCACGAGAAGGCGGGACTTTAGGCACGGTCTTATCCGCTTTGCGCCCCTTTGGGCCGCTTCTTTGTCTGAAAGCCCAGAGGGGCCCGAAGGCAGGAGTGAGGCGTGGCGCTCCCCTGCAGCACTGACGATTTCGGAGGCACGTGTCACCCACAGCACGCCTCACACAGCATAGACGTGCATAGTCCCATTGCGACGCGATACAGCGGTATACAGTACCGAGACTTGATAATAGGTTTGATTATCATTATAACAGAATGTTTACCATGCATTACAGCAGCCGCTGCTTTGGTTGGGCCTGGTTGGGCTGTTCGCGGGTCCAGCTGCCTCCACCCTGCACACCTGCACATGGCCGTGTGTGACCAACACGTGTGTGCCTGTGCATATGTCCTCCACTGACTTACGCACTACTCGCCAGCTAAAGTACACGCACTCTGCACGCACTCTGCAGGGACATGCGTATTACCTGCTGCTTACCGGTACCCCCTGCCCTTCCCTTCCCACCTCTCCCACAGTACCGGTATAACAAGCCCCCACAGCAGAATGGCCGACTCGGAGATGCAAGACAGCTTCGTGCCTGATGCAGTGGAACCCACCCCTATACTCGAGGCCTTCAAGCTCTCCGGTAACAGCAGAGCTGTGCAGTAGGATTCTGGCTGTCATTGCAGCCGCGCGGGCTCACGTCACAGCCCAGCCAAAGGCAGATGGCAGCCAGCGCAGCAAATGGGGCGGTGAGGTCGTGTCACAGTACAAAGACCTTACAGCAAAAGCGCAAGAGCTCAGCGCTGAGATCAAGCCCTTTTCCGATACCACCGCGAACAAGTTAATACACAAAAGGTGGCAGGCGTTCCTCACTACTGTACCGGTACGATACACGATGGGCAGCGCACAGGCCGACCCCGGGAGCTGCCCGAGGCGGCGGTGGCCGCCGCACTCAAGTACATCAGTGAGCCGCGTCCGTACACCCAGGCAGAGGCTAACAACTCCCTCTTCATCTCATCGATCCTGGAGACGTGCGATGTCACAGCGGAAACGCTGTGGCGGCGCATGCACCACGGCAGCTCAACCACCACCTGAGTCGCACGCTGCTAGTGGAGTACAAGCACCAGTTCACGCGGCAAGAGATAGACGAGCGCATCGAGCAGTGCGTTCGGTGGCTGCGACAATGCATCAACAAAGAACGCGCCAGGCGTCAGGAAGGTGGACTTTGGAGGGGACATCGGCATCCTCGTCCTGCCCCCAGAGCGCAACGGTGTCGGCCGCGACGGTGTGGGGGTGCGGGCGTGTAAGCCGGACGGCGGCAGCGTCAGGTGCCCGCCGTGACGCCAGCGTCTGTGGTGGCACCGTCAGTTACCGTAGAAGGTGCCGGTCGCGGTGACGGGGGCACATGAGCCACAGGGCGGCAGCGGCAGGGGCAGTGTTGGCCGCAATGGCGGCGTGCGGCGGCAGAGCGGGGGCTACCGGGGCTTGGCAAGCAAGGGCCTTCCGGATTGAGGGAGGTATGCTGGCGCATGTAGCAGTCCATGCGGCACGGGGGATGTAGTACGCAGCCGAGGCTATGGCTGCGTTTGTGGGGCGTTGTACAGAAGGACGTGGGCTGGCCAGTTGCGCCAGCGTGTGAGCAGAGAAAACCTGCATGCCCGAGGAACCTCGGTTAGCGGTGGCGGGGGCGGGGACGTGTGTGGCTGAAGGATTCCTAACACACATGGTTCGACGTGCATGTGGGACAAAGGTAACGGCCTGGCTTGCATGTGGGGCTTGCCGTGTCATGGGGGTTTGGCGCTTTGCTGGAAGGGGATCTGCACCCTTGGCATAATGTGGGGCCGGTGGAAGGTTCACGTTGGAGCAGGTAGGTCATTACTGTGCGTGACGTTGACACTGCGACATCCCCTAGAGGGGCTGGGACGCAATGGATGGGAATGAGGCGTGGTGGTTGTGGGAGATGGTGTGTTGGGACGCTTAGGCGCGGCGTGGCCGGTAGGTGTTTGTCGTTGCACGCCGGCGGCCGTTGGGCCGACTTGTCTGTCGGACATAGGACCTCATTACAGGTCATCTGCACATATTCGCATGGGATGGGACAACTACCTGGACCGTTGACCGCGTGGATACGCGATTGGCAGGTGCTAACTAGACGCTTCGCTTTGCGGTGTGTATTGAACTGTCTTGCCGTACACTATTCGGCCGTCGGAGTGGATACTGACGGTTGCGGCGGTGTGCTGCTGTGGAGCGGGTCAGCACGTCGCTGCTGCAGCACCTGCTTCTGATGCTGGTGCTACGTGCTTGAAACGATGCTCGAGCTAGGCAAGTGGCGCTCGTGAGTTTGGGCGTCTTAGACTGTGGACATGACGCGGCGTGGCATGAATTGAGGTGCTGTACGATACGTGTCTGCTACCAATTGACTGCGACACATGAAGACGAAGCGCAACTATGTGGACGGCGCCATGGCGCTCGATTCTGAAATGAAACACAAATGAGCGGTGGGGGTGGGGAAGGGTGTCGTACCGTATGCAAAAGAAAAGCAGGCAAGGTCCTGTGTCCACATGATCTTGCTTTGCGTTGTTACAGGCTGTCCCAGGCTGTCCCCACGACAGGGAACAAAAGAAAATACCGTACATCCACAACATACTGCGTCACCAGCACCTTCAGTAGTACAGTAGTCAGTTAAAGCCTGGGCACAGCTCTTGAAAGCCCTGGTGAAAAGAGAACTCGTCTCGGAGCAGGTTACCGAGCCGTACAGCACCTGCATGACACGGTACCGGTAACTGCTTTACTTCGGGCAGAGGGCTTGAGCTACGGCATGGTCCAGGGAACAACCCATTACTGCTGCTGCACTGGAACATCTAGCACCGATGAGCTGGCGGCAGCGCAAGCTGGGCGGGGTGGAAGGGCCATGCGTACGGCGCTACTGCCCGTGGGTCATATCATTCGGTTTTCCCGAGGCGCAACCGCACCAGCGGCTATCCCTCATTATATCTGATAATGCAAGGACGCATGCCTCTCTGTCCTTCGTTACGTCCCAATTCATCACTTTGGCGCGCAAGCGACAACGTGAGCGAGTGCGTTCGCGACAGTTTAGCGGCCCAGCTGCAATCAGGGGTGCACGCAGATGTCTGCATACGGTTTTACTTGGAACGTTCTCTCGAGCAGCTACAACTGCAACAGCAGCAGCGGCAAGGGCCACAGGGCGCAGGAGAAGGACCCAATGTCGCGTTCGTGGGCGACCCGGTTTTCGCTCATCGGGCCATATTTACGCTGGCATCACCGTATCTTAAGGCGAAGCTGTAAAACGAGTGCTGGAAAGGTTCGGCAGCTGGAGCTCCCAACTCCCTTTGGGCAACAGCAAGTCATCTCCTCCGTAATATGCTCAGCGGAGTGCGTGCGGCGCCTTCCCTCACCTACCGGAGGTGCTGGTTCCCCTCAGCTCGGAGGATGAGGAGCTCTTTGCGCGCCAGGCCATCGAGTACATCTACACCGGCAGCCTCAGCGCAGACCTGGGCTTCAAGGCGCTGCTGCGGGTGCGGCAGCAGGCGTGCTACCTGGGCGTGAAGCACTGCCCGCAGGCCTGCGACCAGGCCATGCTGGCGTGGTTGCAGGCGGGGGCGGAGCAGCAGCAGGGGCAGCAGGGTTGTGCAGGGCAAAACACAAGCGCGGCCGCCCACCCATCCGTGGTGCAAGCGTACGCCTGCCACGCCCTGTTCCCGGAGCCTGGCACCTCCCCTGACGCCGCCAGCTTTGATCCCGTGCGCTCCGTTCTGGCCAAGCAGCTGGTGTCGCACTTTGGGGATGCCGTGGCAGCCCTCACCCGGCCGGAAGTGTACCGGCAGCTGCTGCAGCTGCCCGGGGTGGCGGTGAGGGAGCTGCTGGCAGCTGATGACTTCGGCACGGACAGCGAGGACAGCGTGTTCCTGCTGCTGGCGTGCTGGCTGGAGGCGAACAACAGCAGCGTGTCGGCAGCGACACGTGCCGAGCTGTGCGGCGTGGTGCGGCTGCACCGCCTGCGCCCTCTGTACCTCAACTTCGTCCTCCATGCGTATGAGCCTTTCAGCATTGCCAGCCGTGTGGAGCTGGGTTTCCTGCTGCGGTATGCGGGGGCTGGGGAGTCAGAGAGGACTGAGTTGCTTGGCATCGACCCCCAGCGGCGGCTCTCCCCCTGGTACTGCTCCCCCGCGCGGCAGCAGGTGGTGCAGGAGGAGGGGCGCACTGTGGAGTGGAGCATCAGCAGGGAGCAGCTCGAGGTTGCTTTGAGGGGGATGGTGAAGCGCAAGAGGGTTGCGAGCGTGTTTGCATGCTTTGGGGCCTCTGTCACGGCAGCGGGTGGCAGTGGCAGCAGGATCTTGTCACACGGTGGGCTGTGGGGTCTGCAGCTAGCGCTGGACCCCGCCTGGAACGGCAGGGATCTACCTGGTGATGGCTGCGCCCCAGTAGCTGGGCAAGGTCCAGGGCGTGGTAGTCCTGTCAACCATCCAGGTCGTTGCGCCTAGCTGGGACGAGGGGCAGCGGAAGGCTGGCTGGAGCAGAAAGTTCAACAGTGGGCAGGTGTTCAAGGCGGGCCACGGACTGGGCTGGAGCACGGCCCTCGCGCTGGCGCCGGTCGCTGCCAGTTGTGCGGGCGCGGAGGGAGCGCGGCTGCTAGGGTGGAGGTGGAGGTGGCGGCGCAGCTGGCGCGCTGGTCGGAATGGATGCGCGAGGCCAAGATCATCGGCAGCATCACGTTCCCGCGAGCTTGAGGGACCTGAAACTTCAATTGGGTTGTGGACGTACGCCCTCGTGAGCGCTGGATACAATGATACTTGCTTGATACTACCGGTATGTGCATATGGTAGCAACAGCAGTGCATGTATGAGATTTACAGTGCTGGGTGCAGGAGGTCAGGTCCGGTCCCTGCCATGCCATGTGGCTTTGCGCACGCAGCGGTACGCAAGTTGCTTTGCAGCAAAGATTTGATGCAGGTCCTTTTTCCGCCCCTGTCCGCAAGGCCAGGAGTTGCGTTGCGCCATGATTCCTACCTGTTTTGGGCTTGTTGCCACGTTATCATAGTGGCCGTACCTTGCGGACTGGTTGTGTGTGCAATTTTGAAGCTGCTTTGTGTCGTTGCGGCCGCGGCATGATTCGTACATTGTACTATTCTGGTCTAGCAGTGGGCTCTGCTTTGAGCAGGATTTCAAGTCATGGTGGGACACTTCCTGTCCTGTTAAGGTTGGACGTTTTCTTGTTGCTGTACAACAGCAACGCAACGCTACATGATTGATTCCTGATAGGTGTGGTCGGGACCAGTAAGGATCGTGTGGCCACACCACCTGAACTGTAACACAAAATGCCAAAAATGCCAAAACATTGACCTGGCAAGTGATTGCTTATCGCATAACACTGGTGCCGCGACCAGGAGTGGTGGCCTTGTGCCTTGATATCTTCATGCCGTGCGTGCTTCAGTGCTGCAGCTGGCACGTCCGGCGGGGTACGGCTACAACGCATACACACCAGTACGGCACAGGGGACACTACAGTACGACACACGTGCACCCCGTTTGCATGCCCGGATACGGTACCTGCTGCTGCCGCTGTGCTGTTGGGGGCAGTTTGCGGATGTGAAACCTCTTAGTTGCAGGCCAGTAGGCCAATCAAGTTGCATTATCATTTTTTGACGGTTGGTACGACACAACGGCATGCGCCAATACGGCACGCATGTTGTGGAGTTGAGCATGCGCACATTGGTTGACGACAACACGCCTGCTGGTTGTATTCGTGCTAACACGTCATGACCTGCTAACGTGGCAGTGAGCACTGCATGTATGTTGGGCGCACCTCTGGAGCATTCCTCCACCAGCTCCATCCAAAGCATCTGAAGGCACTGGAAGGCATTTCGGTCGTTGCTAACGAATTCGTTCTTCGAAGACTGACATTGCTGGTGCAGCAGCTACCTACTGTAATGCGCTGAGAATGGGAAGGTAATGCGGGGCACAGTGTTGGTGTGCTTAGACTCATCAGTGCACTACAGTACAGTGGTCTACCTGGGTCTACCTACGTGCTCAGACGTGGAGCTGGATCGATTGCACGTGCCGTGCATATACAGCACCTCTCCATCCACTCAGCGCAGAGGCAAAGCAAGGGAGCAGGGCCATTCCCGTTACAGCAGGTAGCGCTGGCTGGCGCTGGCAATCGCCCGTGTTGCATCTACAGCCCGGGCCTCGCCAGCTGTCGAACTGCTGACATGTGGACGATATGGTGACGTGCTCTGCTGCCAAGGAACGCCCCACACATGGGCACGTCGCGTGGAGGGCTTCAGTTGCCACCCCAGTGGCGGCCTTACATCATTCCAGCATTGGGCCTGGCAGGCCCAGTTACTCACAAGCGAAGCTACCGGCCAGTGGGCTCTGAGTACAAGGGCTAACGCGTTAGTCTTAGCTACCGACAGCGTCCCACCTACAATGCAGCCTGTACGGGCACAGGCCGCGTGTACCCCTGCCTTATTAACCCTGCTAAAAACACAGTCGTGACGTGGTAGTGCGGAACTTGGTCTTGACGGAGGTGTTGGCATGTCCAGCGGCGTCTGCCTTATCTACAGCCAGTCCGGCCATGGGGCTCCTCACCGTCCTCACCTTATTATCCTCTTACTGCAGCGCCAGGAGCTTGCGGCTCCTATAGGTGCACGCCCCTTAGCCGCCGCGCATAAGGTTTCTCGCACCTACCAAGTGCTTGTCCCCTACCTTCTTGCTACAATGGCAACGCGCTAGAATACCGTATACCGGTACTTAACGGTCAGCCCCACCACAGTGGCAGCTCCCGCTCAACCTTCGCCCCAGCCAGCACAATGCCCCAGCACCTGTACAGGCAAACAGGCCAGAAGCGGTTCCCAGGTGCTGTTCAGGCCCCTACCTACCCCATATGTTCCTTGAGTCGTCCGCTAGCACCAGCTCCGCTTGCCCACATAGGCACCCACAGATCGATAGCCTGCCCACACCGCCTGACGGACAAGGTAAGGTCAGCAGCGTCCGTGTGCCCCTTCGCCAGCAATTGTTGGTGACACGCCGCCCAACGACACTTGGATGTTCAGGGCCTCGGACCCTGCGCACAGTAAGTGGTTATCCGCCACCCGTGGCCAAGGGCTGTCGGCCCTGAAGTCTCCCAGTAACACCAGGGGAACTCCGCTGGTAACACCTAGACCTACAAACTCCTTCATGTGCGGCCTCATTATTAGGCGGGCACTGGCCCAGTAGCGCTGTGCCATGGACTGCCAGCAAGGGGACAGCGTTGCTGCCCCTCAACACCCACATGCGTACGTAATGCATGTGCATGAGATGCCTCTGCAACCCCATGACCAGCAAGGCGACTTAAGCCACGCACCACCTCGAACACACAGCCACCGACATGCCACCTGCCTGCCTCCCCTTGCTACAGCCTGTCTCCTGGCCCTGCTTGCCTGTACCTTCAGGAGCCTTTCTCAGGCTCGTTATGCCCATGCCTCCATGCCACTCCACATCCGCCGCTACACAGGCCGCTGCATCCCCGAAGCGAGGAGCCTTGCGTCTGCACCCACGCTTTCTCTATGCACATGCGTTGCAGCACCCTCTCTCAGCTTTTGCCCCCCGCTCCTGCAGACATTCCTTAGCCGCAGCGCTTGTTCAGCGCCTCTAGTGTTACCGTCACTTTGACGGCGTGCTTCCAGCGATTCCTAGCCCGGTACTGTGCTGCATTAAGCAGGTCCGGGTCGTACGTCCGAGTCTCCATCCGCTTCTTCATGTACTCCTGAGGCCAGAAGCGACGTACCTTTACTGTTGGTACTCTCACAAGGCATGAGCTAAAACAACAAGTGCATGTCGCAGCAGCTGCTGCCGCTGCGACATGCAGCACGTCAATGGCTGGTCACGTGGTGAAAGGCCAGCAAGTGGAAGCCTTTACAGACGACCTTGACCCGCATGGTATATGTAAAAACAGATGTACAAACCTGGCCCATACGCTCAACACTGCACTGGAGTTACGCACTTACGCCGTCGATCTTCCTCAAGCCCCTCGAGTAGTGCGGCTCGAAGCTGGACGGCCACCGCAACGACAGGCCGGCCCACTGCCAGCCCGCGCCCGACTGCTCATCTGCACGAGTCGCAAGTGGGGTTGGGGATGGGGGTGGAGGTAGGCAAACGTGGAGTGCGGGAAGCTGCGCGCAGGGTCAGTTGCATGGACAAGCACGGAACTTACCCGGCCACATGCCACGCGGCCATCTACACTTCCCCTGTGCCCACGCTTACCTGGCTCACCTTGCCGCCTTCACGTGCAGCCCGGACTCACCCACAAAAAAGCATGCACGGAATCCTTGTGCCGTACTCCGTGTGCCCATTCTCCCCCCGGGTCAGCTTGCCAGTGCACGCGATGGGAGCTTGAGCCAGGCGATGCGATGGACCGTCACCTCGTCGGCCTGACATGCTCCGTCACCCACTCCCATGCAGTTTGTGATCATTGTTTATTGATCGTACCCTCCTCCTGGCTGCCCTCGCGCCCAACCTCACACTGTTCCCTTTCGCTCCGCACAATGGCGCCGCCCCGCCGCCCACCTCGGACTCACCTGACACCATCATGCTGACCATCTCGGCCATTCCAGGGTCGCCCAGCGTCACCTCGGGCCCCGCGCTGAGCAGCCACCCCACCACGCTAAGGGCCCCCGTGGCCGACAGGCTGAGTGCGTCTCTGTAGGTGAAGCGGCGCGGTGCTGCCCTGGCTTGGACAGCCGACGCCGACATCAGCCTGAAGCCCCACCGCAGAAGGGTGAGCCCAGGGAACACGACGTCCAGGACAGTGCCAAGCAGCTCTGTGGCTACCTCGCCCACCACCTCGGTCCCTGCATCTCCCAGCACTTCAGTCCCTGCGTGGCCCAGCACCTCGTTGCCCACATCACCAGCTCCGAAGACGGCCTCATTCCACACCTCATCAGCGCCTGTGGGCACGGAAACAGTGGCATGCCATTGTGCTCACCGTATATACACTGACACATAGCTGGCAATCGATCTTAATTATTGGATTCAGCATATTCGCAGTAGGAGGCGTCTGTCCAGGAAGCGAGTAGTGGGGCAGTTGCATTCGGCTTAGAAACGTGCCTGCGCTGTGCGCGAAGTCCGCCGCGCTCTCTGTCAGGTCGGCTACACTCCCGGTCATATTGGCGTCGTTCATCAGCAGATTCCTGGCCTCGCGGGCTGCGAACATGGCAAGCCGCTGCGCCACAGCTCCGGCCACGGACTCCAGGCTGTAGCTGCTGCCGTAGCCCGCGCCCATGCCGAGGAGCCCCTTGGACACCTGGTGGCAGCAGTAGCAGGTGATTCGTATTGTGCCGACAGACGCGTATCGTGCATACCGCCACCGGTACCGAGGAGCCCCGTAGGCACATGGTGGTGGTGGTAGTAAATGCATGCTTGTCGTGCCAGCAGCGCGGGGTGACCAGTACACCGCAGCAGTGGGTGCGGGGCGGCCGCTGAGGGATACGCATGGGTGTATGAAGCGCCAGGTAGGTGTTGCGGCAATCTTGCTTGCTGGTGTCGGCTATGTGCACGTGTGCGTGTTCTTCAGCAAACTGCTGTCTGCGTTGCGCAATACGGTAGTTGCGCTGTGGCTCACCTGGATGGCCATGGCCAGCGGGTTGATCCCGTTGCCCTCGCCGTTGACGCACGCCCCTCTGCTCAGCAGCGAGCTGGCCTGGGTTGCCAACACGAGCACATAGCGATAGGTTGTGCAAAGCGCTTAGCAAATATGCCATGTACAGGATGAATAACGGTAACAGCCACACTAGCCCTCCAACATCCCACCAACATGGGACGCCAATACTGTGTATACCGTACTCTGCGTGCGTGCGCGTGCCCAGGTCCGGCAACATCAGCTAAGCCGGTGCCTACCGGTATGCATACTGAGTATCTATCGCGTTTATCGGTGCACCCCGCAGCGGCTGATAATGAATGCTGAGTCTTAATTGGTGCTTGAGCTGGAGCAGATATGCCAAAGAACGTACCAGGGACGTCTGGCTTTGAAGCAGCGCCACCATGAAGGGCGTGACCGCCTTGGCGCCACACTGCCGCCCAACGTTGGGCGACACCCCTAAGTCCAGCAGCGTCGTCACAGCGTTGGGCCACCCGCCCAGCGCAGCCAGTGTTATGGCAGTCACGTTGGCATTGACCCCCTCGAACATGGCGTCCGCAACACGACCCGCGGGCACGTTCCAGCCGTGCGAGGAGGGCAGCATGATGTTGGCGTAGGAGCGGACGCGGCCGAAGTGAGCCACGAGGCTGAGGTCGCCCCCTGCCTTGTGCCACCTGCGGCATTCATGGAAGGTATGTGGGCCATGACACACAGCGCTGGCAAGAGAGCTTAGGTGGGCAAGCAAAGCGCTTGGGTGCGGACCGGTTACGATGGTTACGGTTCACTTACTAGGCCATGTTGGGCCCATTGGTGTTCACGTCCGACTTGTGCGTAAGGTCCGTCAAGAGCACAGCAGCATTGTGACGTGCGTGGCCTTGATCAGGCGGCACAGGAAGCAGTAAACATTGAGGGCTTATACTGGTTGAACAGTGTCTGGAGATAGCAATGAGGTGTGAGAAGTGCTTTAGAAGTCATCACCTCGGCACCTACTCCTGACCTACTTGCTGATGAATTCGGGCCAGTGGCAGCCCAAGTGGATCCAGCCGAGGCCTGAGCTCGTGTCCAGCTCGTTGCATGCCTGGAGATAATAACGAGCAGGCAATGCCTTGGCCGTTTCCCGAAAGGACATAAATATACCGTCAACACGCATGCCGATGAAGCAAAGTAGCCAAGCAAGGGCCTGCTGCACGGACGGTACAACGCATACGTACCGGCGCCCCGGCGTCCAGCAACACGATGGCCATGGGCAGCAGGTCGTCGTTGTGGCAGCCGTTGAGCAGCAGCAGCATCGGCACCTTGCCATTGCCGTCCCGCTGGCTGAGGTCGCAGCGGTGCTTTATGAGCATGGTGGTGGACGTGAACCGCCATAATCTCGGCAGGGATGAGTTGGCCCATGTTGCCTTGATGATGGAGTGGATAGGGGCATCACCGTCTTGACGATCGGAAGGTGTGCGTATGGAGGGGAAAAACGGGTTGGCCGTTACTTAGAGGGTCAAAAAGACATCTTCTCAGCAACCAGCGGGCAAGTCATGCAACCTGCCAACATTGCATAAATGCCCGTAACCTCCATCGGACGCCTTACCTCTGTTGCGAGCAGACGGGCTGGCCCCAGCCTGCAGCATGGCAGTTGCCAAGTTCAGCCGGTTGTCCAGCACGGCCGTGACCAGGGCGAGGTTCCCGGTCAACCGGTCAAACACGTCCAGCTTGATTCCTGGCGCGTGGATGAGCACGAAGACCAGCTCGTCCGGCATCTTACGGCGCAGTGCAAGCGTCAGGGCAGTACTTCCGGAGTTGTCCACCACGTTCATGTTGGCGCCCCTGGCCATCAGCGCCTGCACGCACACCGGCACATGGGCGTGCAACTTATGAACAGTTGTACATTTAGGCTAAGGGTAAACGAGCAAGCAGTAACCCATAACCTGTTGGTGCGCTCACAGGTCTACTTTACGGCATGGCGCTAGCTACACCACTGTCTTTGCCTGTCGCATGCGCGGTCCACCAAGCCGGCTCTGCCCACAATGCCTTTGGCCACACGCACCTTGACCAGCGGGGTGGCTGCGCAGGGCCCATGCGCCAGCGCCATGTGCAGCGGTGCCTTGCCTCTGTAGACTGCGTTCACGTCGTACCGGCCTGCATGGGTTTAGGGTCGCACAAGGCACACACCACAAAATTCATTGAGAAGTGGACCAAAGGACGGCAGGGCCCACCAACATGGCCCAGGGGCTCCTGTTGAAGGATAGCATCCCGGTACTTGTTATTACATGGCGTAAAGTGGCGAAGTTATGGCTGTGCGACAACGTCATTAACAGCTAGCACGGCCCATGATGCTGCCTTGCAACTTGCTTTGATGCTACGCATGGACCTACACGCCTAGCTCACTGCAATCCTACAAGCTGGCTTGCTGGCTCAATGGCCCTTTGCCATACAAGCCTGATGCCGGATCAGCACATGGCCTGTATACCGTAGCTAGCTACGCATGATGTGTGCATGTTTGGTCCCACGTCACGGCTTTGTGTTTAGCAGGGTTGATATGCTTGGTCTCACCGCAGCGCAGGAAGGTGTGTAGTCGCCACGGCTCTCCGACCTGCATCACGATGTGAATGGGCTTCAGGCCGCCAGTGCTCTCCACATCCTTGTCCAAGCAAGCGTCCGAGACGGCGGTGAACACCTGCATGCGGGAGCCTCAGAGCGTTGACTGCCGTCCGTTGAAAGTTCGTCTCACGGCATACAACCAGCAACATGCTCTCTGCGTCAGTTGCACTCGAGGGTGAAATGGCTTCTGCCCTAGCGGTCCACATGAAGTCAGAAGCCGTCAGGCTCCCTGCCGTGTCTTACCTCCTCGTTGCACTTGCAAGCCAGGTGCATGGCTGTGTCGCGCCTGGCGTCGGGGATGTCGAGCCTGGTGCCGCTGCGCTTCACCATGGTCACCACCAGCGGCGTTGCAGCCGCTTGGTTGGCAGGGTACAGCTCCTTGAGGGCCACGTGCAACGGCGTGTTGCGATCGTTGTCTTGTACGTTGAGGTCCAGCTTGCAGCACTGCTGCAGCACTGTGGCTGCCAGCCCCGCCGTGGCGCCGTTGCGCAACAGCAAATGCAGGGGCGTCCTGCCGCTGACGTTCCTTGCGTTGACGTTTGTGGCCGGGTGGGCGAGCAGCGCAAGCAGCGTGCCTGCGCAGCCGCTATCCTTGCTCTGGCGCACAGCTAAAAAGGCTAGCTTCTCACTGGCTATGATGACGGGCACCTGGCCTGTCGCAGGGTCCACATCATTGCAGGGCACACCAGCGGACAGCAGCACCTTGACCACCGGCAGGATGCTGCGCTTCACGGCCTTGACCAGCGGGCTTTGTCCGCTCGCGTCGGCAAGGCGCAGATTGGCCCTGCATGCAGCAGGGTGATGGTCGGGCCAGGGGAGGGCATGGCTCCATAATTGTCCGGGCACTTGGTCTTGGCTGTGTTTGCTGGGTGTTGGCAAAGGGTTCACGGTTGAGTAGGCGGCCGCTTGGGGGGCGCCCATGGATTAGAGCGAGCCTCGTATCGTAGGACACAGGAAACCAACCAAGCGACACATGCTGCATGTATGCTTGCAATACCAACGTGATACAAATTATTTGGCACGCCTTGTTTACGCAGCTAACGACGTCTTCACGCAAACCGCAGACCACCCGTGTGCCTCACATGACTGCGTAGCTGTACGACAAATAGTTGTTCGTGGGCCAGCTTATTATGCAATCTAGGCACAAGCCAGCACAGCAGCTCCGAGAGCTGAAACGTGCGGGGATTACGGTACAGTGAGCAGGGCAAGCTGCCTTGCGGGCGCTGTGCTAACACACCTGCCGCTGGCGGCGATCTTGACAGCCATCTGCACGGCCTGCGCCGCCTTGGCAGCGAGGTCGTCAAAGACCGTCTGGTGGAGCGCCGCGTGCAGCGGGCTGCTGCCGCCAGAGTCCAGGGCGTTCACGTCCGTCGACTTGGTTGCCATGAGCTGTGCGAACATGGCCGGTGAGCCCCGCCCCTCCTGGATGGCAATGTGCAGGGCGGTGCCGCCACCGTACGCCGGTGCCGTGATGTTGGGGTTGGCACCAGCTGTGAGGGGTGGCGAAGGTGGACACGGGGCAGGCAAGCGAAATTAGCGGCCTTGCAAAGGTTCGCCTACCTGGGACTGCAAAGCAGCGGCTGCGTGTTGTACTGGGAATTGTTGCGTGGTGAAGTACTGTGTGCTCCCTGTACTTCTTTATGACCGCATGCGTCAACGCTGGCCCGTGGCGGTGATGGCTGGTTGGAATGACATGCCGCATGCACATCATAACAATGCCGCCTGGGTTCCATCACCAACCTATCGGTATTCGCGTTGTACTAGAGCTCATTTTTGCAGGCTGCGAAGCCATACAACCCACCGGCCAGCAGTGCCCTTCCCATGGCTGTGAACGGCGTTCCGGAAGCGTCTCCGCTGTCTGCCGCTCGCGCCGTTGCCAGGTGCAGGGCGGTGGTGCCCTTGCGGTTGGCCAGGTCCACTTGGGGGCCACGTGCCACAACCGCCTCGAAGAGCGGCAGCGATCCCTGCCCGCACCCCACAGTCATCATGAGCGCGGTCCAGCCGTCCGCGTCCTTGAGGTTGACGTCGCCACCTACACACGTACGGAGCGGTGTCAAGCGGCAGCAGTACCGAACGGACCAAGCAGCCCAAGGGAGGAGGCCTCAGGAAGAAGCTAACAGGTGCTCGCATGTCATCAACACCCCTTAAGCAACAAAAAAGAGCGGTTCGCCTCAACTTTGGGCGGAGGACAGTTAGGCGGAGGGCAGGCACCGGCTGCACGGAGCTCCCCTGGCCCAGCAGCCCTACCTGACACACACGTACCTTTGATCAGCGCCATGGCGATTGCCCTGGCGTCGGGATTCAGGCTGGCCGTCGTGAGGGCATGTTGAAGTGCGGTGTGGATGGGCGCTGAGCCCGCTGTGTTGCACCGGTTGACGTTGGCCCCGCCACCCACCAGCACGTCCACGAGCTGGGCGAACAGCACCGGCACCGCAAGGTGCAGCGCCGTGTTGCCCGTGCGCGCTTCCTGTACGTCACGGTCCACCGTACGGTGGGACGCCAGAGCCAGCGCCATCGTCCGCAATGCCATCTCGCGGGCCTTGTCCACGGCTAGCAGGCCCAACGCGACTAGCAGCGGTGCCTCTTGCGCCTTGTTGCGGAGGCTGCAGTTGGCGCCAGCGGCCAGCAGCGCCGTCAGCACGCTGGCAGAGGGGCACAGCTTGACCACCATCAGCGTGGGGCTGGAGCCATCCGGGAGCAGCACGTCTGGGTTGGCCTTGCCGCTCTTGATGACAGCCAGGGCCATGTCCACGCCCTTCTGGGACTGTTACGGGATGCACAATTAGCAGCGCCTTGTTACTAGCGGCCAACAGTGGGAGGTGCGGTCAGTAGCAGCCGTGCTACTAGAGCACGAAACGACGTAGTGCCTTACAAGTCCAGCCAGCAGGCGGCACACGAGTGCGATACCGTTGCATACAGCCCTTGCTCACACACAGGCCATGGGCCAGGCTGGTCCCTCACCCTTGCTCACCACCTAGGGAGCACGTCTGACTGCATGCTGACCCGAAACCTCCTCACACCTGCGTACTGTCGGCACCGTACCCCCACCATGGTTCACACCTTGAGCCCAATGGCGCAGTGGAGTGCTGTGGCGCCCGCCGCGTCCACGAGGTCAGCCCCCACACCAACGTCCCGCTGCTCCATCAGGTAGCACACGGCCGCTAGGCTGCCGCCTCGGTGCGTCACGGCGTAGTGTAGCGCGGTCCTGCCCTGCTTGTCTTGCACGTCGGCCGGCGCCTTCCCTGCATGGGTACACGCGCACGGCAAGGAACCCTCAGCACGTGTGGTATAGGTAAACTGTGTATCTGCATGCAGGACACAGGAAGTTGCGTGGACGTGTGGGCGAGGCTGCCAGATGAGACATCTACATGCAGCAGCAGGTGCATGTAACCAGGTCGTTGGGTGGACGTTTAAGGCGGAGGGGCTCAGCAGAACACTGCTAAAGCAGCCGGACTGATCCGCGCTTACCAGTGTGGCACACGACCGACCCAAGCTACGGCTGGATGGGGGCGGTCCAGGTATTGACCTTGCCTGTACACACGTTACACCCTGTACGGCTACGCAAGACCAGAATGAAAATCACAAGGCCCCATGCACCCACCCACGACCAGCTGCTTCATGATGGCCAGGCCCGTAGCGTTCTCGGGACAAGCCATGCGCGTAGCCACGTGCATTACGGTGCTGCCGGACGTGTCCCGCAGCCCGAAATTGGCTCGCCGAGCAATCAGCGACGCGAGCAGCTCGCTTGCCGCCATGCGGGTGGCGAAGTGCGCCGGGGTGCTGAGGTCCTTGGCACGGGCCGTGTCCACGTTCGGCAGGCCGCTGTCGATCAGCTCCTTGGCCATCTTCCGCGCCACAGCCGCGTGAGCGGTCTTCCCCTCTGTGTAGATGATAGGAAAGGCCCCGGAACATTCAAGGAGCTTTGGAGGGCGTCCTAAAAATGCACGTGTGCCGCATTCTGGCTGCACTAGCCACGTTCAAGAGGACGCTGTTTGCGGTGCTGCTACGGAGGCACTGACCGCACTATACTACACAGTCGAGACCTGCACAAACAGGTCGCAGAGTGCAGTTGATTTTGGCCCCAGATTACCACGCCCGTGCGAACAGTACCACACGGCCAGCAA
Source organism: Chlamydomonas sp. KOR1 (assembly GCA_036984285.1). Taxonomy (NCBI): domain Eukaryota; kingdom Viridiplantae; phylum Chlorophyta; class Chlorophyceae; order Chlamydomonadales; family Chlamydomonadaceae; genus Chlamydomonas; species Chlamydomonas sp. KOR1. The sequence goes on from BQMZ01000422.1 coordinate 127,682, forward strand.
CCTACCTGCTTTCTCCAGTGCAGCAAGGAGCGGCAGCTCCCCCACCTTGCTGGCGACGTTGGCGTCCGCACGGCGCTTGATCAGGCTGGTGAGCACCGTTGGCCGCACACCCTTAATGCACATGAGCATGGGCGTGATGTGCGCACCGTCCGCAGTGGCAAGGTTGACGTTGGAGGCTTCCGTCTCGGTGATGCCTTGGGCGATTGCGTCAAAGGCGCAATCAGCGGCGCCGCTGGCAGCTGCCGACTGGATGGCAAGGTGCAGGGCGCTCATGCCGTGCTTGTTGAGGGCGTTCGTTGCAGCACCGCGCCTTGCAAGCGCACGATAGATTGCAAGGTTGCCGGCTCCGCAGCTGGCTACCAGGTGTAGCGGTGTGGAGGTGGCAGCACTGTCAGCCTGGGAAGGATTGGCGCCACCTGCACATGGGACGTTGACAAGTGGGGTGAAATGATCCGTGATGGTCCGTGATCGCAGCCGCGACTTGTACAGCCGCAAGCACACGCATGCCCGCACCCGATTACCCTCACCACGCCTTCAGGCGTGAGGAACAGGAGCTGACCTCCAGCGTATCGCACCCAGTATTCTTTATTGTCGACAAGGATACACGGTGCTTCAAGGACCGAATAAATGTGCGCTTACCTTCTACCAGAGCAACTGCGATGGGCTCGTATGCCTTCCCTGGCGCCTTGCCGTCCATCGCAATAGCCAGGTGCAATGCAGCGCTGCCGCTCCCATCCACACTGTCCAGGTCCGCACGGCGACCAATCAGGGCCTTCGCAATGGGCAGGCTCGGGAGCCGCACGGCAGCGTGGATCGGCGCAAAGCCCTGTGGGCTTTTGGTGTCCACGTTTGTCTTGGCATAGGCAACCAGGGCCAGGGATAGCCGCGTGCCAACCGCGGAGCTTGCTCCTGCTGTGCGAGCGTACGACAGGGGTTGCAAGGTTGCAATTGGTGAAATGCCGCTTGGCAAAGGTGAACCCATGTTAATTATTGTCCCACTGTTGCAACACGTACAGTCACGCTTGTCAGATTGCAGGAACGTTGCTTCAGACAGAGTGCTACCGTGTACGGCATGCAGAGCACAAGGCACCAGCTGAGGCCAGGGCGCGTTGGACCACAGGCGCTCGTGTTTGCGTAAATATTACGGACGCAAACAAAGCAGCAGCATGACAACTTGTGACCGCATGGCATGAGTCATGAGGCCGTGTGCACCTCACCTACACCTGCCGCGCGGAGGGCCACATGCAAGGGTGTCGCTCCCGCCCCGTCCGCAATGTTCGGGTCCGCCCCACGTTTAATGAGGCGCTCCACCAGGGCCTCCTTGCTCTGCACCACTACCATGAGCAGAGCAGTGCGGCCATCAGCCTTGGCCCGGATGTCCACACCCGTCTGCGCGTTGTCAATGAGCTGCTCCGCCACGCACGTGTGCGCCGCCTTAGCCCCCAGCACCGCGATGTGCAGGGGCGTCAGGGCCGCGCCGTTGGCGATGTTGGCGTTGGCCGAGCGCCCCAGCAGCGCGCGGCACACCTCCGGCAGCCCCAGCGACGCAACGCGGTGCAGGGCCGCCTCAGCCGCCTTGTCGCGGCTCACCACGTTCACGTCACAGCCCTTGCACGCGATCAGGTGCAGCGCCATGGCCGGGCCGTGCCCCAGGCGGCCCAGGGAACCCACGCGTGGCCCAGCGCCCAGCATGTAGTGCAGCGCCGTGAGCCCAGCCTTGTCGAGCGTGTTGAAGGAGCAGCTGCCCTGGGCCACCATTGCCTCCGCCACAGCCACTGCGCTGCCCCACCAGCGCACGGTGGAGGCAAGGGCCAGCAGTGCCGTCTGGCCCTGCGAGTTGATCAGGTCGAGCTTCAGCGCCTTGCTGCCCAGCAGCACCTGGGCCGGCGCCGGCCCCCATGTGGGCTCTGGTTCGCCTTCGAGATCGCGGCACGCCAGGTGCATCGCGGTGTCGGCGGCAGCGTTCGACACGTTGACGTCCGCGCCCGCCGCCACCAGCTCAGACATGATGGGCGCGCAGTGGCGGGCTGCCGCAAGGGTGAGGGCTGTCTCCGACGCCTGGTCGCTCATGTTTGGGTTAGCCTTCCCCTTGAGAAGTGCTTTGACAACTGCGAGGTTGCTGCACTCACATGCAAGCATTAGAGCCGTCGAGCCGCTTCTTGTCGGGATGTCCAGGTTCGCTCGGCCGCACTTGACCATCGCAAGGGCCATCGCCTCTGCGTCCCTGAGGTCGTGTAGCCTAAACAGCGCGATGTGCAGCGGAGTGCGCTCCCACTTGTCCAGGAGGTTGAGGTCTGCTTTGGCCGTCATTAGTGCCTTAAAGAGCACCAGGCTGCCCGACAGATGGCCAACGGCCAAGTTCATGGCCGTGCGGACGGCCCGGTCGCGGATGTTGCAGTTGGCACCACCTGCAGGCAGCGGGAAGCAACCGCCCTGAAGCCTGACGCCTGCTGGGGTTGGCTGCGCCATGAATGGCACTGACGATGAGGAGGAACCCCAAGCAACCTAAACTATGAACGAGGGTAAGGCCCTTTGTTACAGCAGTAAGCAAGCATAGTTCAGGGTCAACCCGACTCATCTTCGGCGTACCTTCAACCAGGATGACTGCTCGCTCCTCCGCAGCCGTATCACGGCGCTCACATGCAGCGTAGGCCGCACGGTGCAAGGGCGTGCAGCCCTTTGTGTCCCTCCTGTCCGGGTCGGCCTTGTTCCGCATTAGGGCGCGGAGGCTTGCTGTCGCCTTGTTGGCCAGCGCTGCATGCAGCGGTGTGTCGCCAGCGGGCGATTTTGCGTTCAGGTCCGCCCGGCCGCACTCAATGATGAGGAGCGCGGTCGGCTCGTTCTTGGCGCTGCACCCTGTGGAGTCCACAAGTAATGGGCAAACGGCACAGGGTGTCATGATGTACCACTGCTTGCACGTTTCGAATGTACCATGAAGCCAAATGGCAAGTCAAGACCCAGCTACTGTGGCCCATGATTCATGAAGGAACAGCTCCATCTATGAAGGGCAGTTCGGAAGTAGGCATGCCCACTCTACGCATAATTTATGAAACTTCATACACATGCGACGTACCTGGTCAACTCACAGCCGGTAAGGACCACCTTAGACACCGTACCGTATTGTCACGACACAGGACATACTGTACGGTAGATTTTCCTAACCCCTACCTGTTTTACGCAGCGCAGCGTGCAGCGCCGTATCTCCCTGGTGGTCTCTGATGTTGGTGTCCGCGCCTCGGCCAACCAAGCGCTTCGCTATATCAGCTTTGCACGCCAGGACGGCGCAGAGCAGTGGAGTCTGCCCGGAGGCCTGCATGAAGATGTTGACATCACAGCTCGCACAGTCAATCAGCTGCTCCGCCACGCACGTGTGCGCCGCCTTAGCCCCCAGCACCGCGATGTGCAGGGGCGTCAGGGCCGCGCCGTTGGCGATGTTGGCGTTGGCCGAGCGCCCCAGCAGCGCGCGGCACACCTCCGGCAGCCCCAGCGACGCAACGCGGTGCAGGGCCGCCTCAGCCGCCTTGTCGCGGCTCACCACGTTCACGTCACAGCCCTTGCACGCGATCAGGTGCAGCGCCATGGCCGGGCCGTGCCCCAGGCCGCCCAGGGAACCCACGCGCGGTCCAGCTCCCAGCATGTAGTGCAGCGCCGTGAGCCCAGCCTTGTCGAGCGTGTTGAAGGAGCAGCTGCCCTGGGCCACCATTGCCTCCGCCACAGCCACTGCGCTGCCCCACCAGCGCACGGTGGAGGCAAGGGCCAGCAGTGCCGTCTGGCCCTGCGCGTTGACCAGGTCGAGCTTCAGCGCCTTGCTGCCCAGCAGCACCTGGGCCGGCGCCGGCCCCCATGTGGGCTTCGGCCCGCCCGCAAGGAAGCGGCACGCCAGGTGCATCGCGGTGTCGGCGGCAGTGTTCGACACGTTGACGTTCGCGCCCGCCGCCACCAGCTCAGACATGATGGTCACGCAGTGGCGGGCTGCCGCAAGGGTGAGGGCGGTGTCCCTTGAAGAGTTTGGCAGGTCTAGCTTCGCCCTTCCACTCTTGATCAGGCCGATGGCTGCCTGCTTGGCGTGGCTAATCGCCTCAACTCTGCGCACAGCTGCATGCAGCGGGGAGTCCCCTGCTTTGTTGAGCACGTTGATGTCCGCCTTGCGGCCCATGAGCAGCGTGAAGAGGACCATGCTGCCCTTGGCCACACTGACGGACATGTGGAGCGCCGTGTTCCCCAGGGGCCCGCCAGTGGCACTGATGTTGGGCGCTGCAACACAGGACAACAACAAAACACATGGTTTACTAACTGGTGTAACCAACCCGTTGGGCCTGACTACAGCCCAGGGCACAAACGGCAAAGGGCTGTCCACGTGCACTGGCGGCTATCGGTGTGCCCTAGTGGCCAGCAGAACGATGCTACACCATAATAAGAGAACCAGTGCAGAGGCAGCGGGTTCAGGGCCTCACTTGCACACCGATAGGCTGCCTTTGTGCACACGCGGCAGTTGCCGCCGCACCTGCTTTGATGACCATAGACGCCCGCTCCGTGGCAGCTGTTGTCCCGTCAACTGCAGCTGCGGGGCCGTGACCCTCGACAGCAAGCAGCGTTGCCTTGAGTGCTGGTGTGTACCCATCGCGATCCCGTGCTCCAAGGTTGACTCCCTTCTCCAGCAGCCTTGCCAGCACCCTACTGCTGCAGCACGTAACCGCCAGGAACACGGGGCGGTGCGCATCGCCATCCTCCAGGTTGACATCGACCTTGCTGTTGCTGCAGATGGCCAGTGCAATGGCCTCGGAGGGCGTGGGAGCATCCCCCCGGCGTAGGGGCAGCTCCCGTGGTACCTGAGGAAGGGTAAATACAATACCATGCCGTTGTTGGACGGAGTTTGGTCTTGCTGGAGGTGTGGACCAGGCATCGAGCACACCAGGGTGCACACTGCACCATCGGTTGCAGTGCCCAGCGGTGTGGCTCATTACTTCCAGCTGGTCCCGGCAGTGCGTGCTGGCAATCAGAGTCAGGATTAACCCTACCCTTGAAGTGTGCATATGTTGTCGTACAGCAACATGAAGCGCCAAACCAGGATGAAAGTCCAATGTGTTGCTACAAACAATAGAAGCTGCAATCACCTGCTGGATAGCTGTGTGCAACGGCGCGGCCTTCTCAGGCGCTGACAGTATGTTGGGGTCCACGGTATCCCTGTCCAGCAGAGCCTTGACCACAGTGAGGTTGGCCGCCCTTACCGCCATGAGCAGTGGCGGCAGACCAGACCATGACAGCATGTTCACGTCTGTCCGCTGCGCTTGAACCAGGCACACGGCCATGTTGGTTCCCGCAGCAGTACTGCCGTACCTGCCGATGGCAATGTGCAGTGCTGTTTGGCCTCCTGCGTCAAGCAGGTTTGTGCAGGCATCCGCGTCCACCATAGCTCCCACCAGCTCTGTTGAAGGGTTCGGATGTTGTGCATGTAGTGATCAGTGAATACAAAGGCTAGGATTTAGGGGTATGCCCGAAGAGAAGTACTTGCGAAATGCCGATCCACAGACGCGCCGGACCGACAGCTTCGTCCAAAGAATACGTAATACAGCACTTAAGCTTGTAGTTGAATACGTAATATAATACTCGAGCTTGTAGTATATGACGGAAAGTTGAGCTCTCACCTTGCCGGTCTGTCGAAAACAGCCAGCAAAACAAAGTGCCGTGCCCTGTGCCGTGCCGTGCAATCCCCTCAGCGCAACCCATGTTGACAGCCCACCTGCATTACCAAGCTGTGTGGCCTTGTGTAACGCAGTATCTTGCACAGCATTGCGCATGCTGTAGTCGACCCGCTTGGTGTTTATGAAAGTTATGGCAATCCTCAGGGAGTTGCCGAACCCCATGCTGCTGGGCGCCAGCACAGCCACGTGAAGGGGTGTATCCTGCGTCCTGGACTCGCGGAGGTTGACGTCTGCGCCCCGGCTGAGAAGAACCTCCGCGATCTCCACTAGCAGGTTGCGTGCTGTATGTTGAGTCGCACAGTGGGGTGGCAAACACGCCCAGAGCAGGGATACAGAGGTGAACACATGGTCAGCAAGGAAAGATGATGAATGGCACGGCTGTAAACATGGTGCTGGCAGGTCCTAGACGCCAACCGGAAGCCTCTTGCACACAGGGACCGTCCTGCCTGGTGCAAAGAGGCAGGACGACCGCGGAGTTCAGCTGGACCCAACCGGGTGACCGTGACTATTGGAACTGTGGCTCCACCCACCCACCAGCAATGTGGAGCGGGAACGAGCCTGCCGGGGAGGGGATGTTCGGGTTTGCGCCGTGTGCCAGTAGTTCCTTCACGATGTCCAGGTCTCCGTTCTCACAAGCAACTACCAGCGCAGACAGGCCTTCCTCATTCGTGGTGTTTGGGTCGGCCCCGTACTCCAGCAGCACTGCTACTATGGCGGCGTTGCGCTGAGTGGCGGCACGCAGCAGGGCGCAGTCACCCCGGCGCCCGGGGTCAGTGCACTCAAAGAGGGGCTTGATCATGGGCACGTAGTTGATTTGTTCTCGGGGCATGCGCCGCACGAGCTCCGTAACCCTGCCAACGGGCATGCATTCATGACATTATTACTGCCGGTATGAGGTGAAGCGATGCTGAGGGACGCATGGCAATGCACAGCGCAGGCACTCGGGTGCGTGTGGATCAGGGGAGGGGTCTTCCGGTGGCTGCGGTGGTGCCTGCGGGCGTACCGGTACACGGCGGTAGCTACCATGCAGCATAAAGCCAGGTGTACTAGCCGAGTCGTAGAGCTAGCATTACTAGATAAAGGCCCACTTTTGGTGAGGTGGCAGGTGGCCTGGGGTACTGCTCGTGCGTTTCGAGTTCGTTGTACGCACGTGCGTGCTCGCACTAGGGGCCACCTCCCCTGGCTCGCACCTTGCCAGGTTGTTCTCGTTGACGGCCTTGAGGAGCCGCTTTTTGTCTCGAAACCGTTGCCACCAGGTTTGCATGCTTTTCAGTGTTCCATCAGGGTTTGCCTGCAGAACGTCTGCCGAACGGCAAATTGAGGCTCCACTCCCCATTCTCGGCTCGGTGCGAGTCGATGCTATGGGGTCGCACAGTCCACCATGATTATATATATCCTTATGTTAATCACGCCCTGCTCGAATGCACTAGTTATGCCGTGGGCGCCCGGTTGCCCTGTTGAAGCAAGGCTGCCACCACGGCACCAGCATACTGTTGCTGCTAAGAGCTAATCATTTCACGCATGAGGAAAGTATAAAAATAGCGCGAAGGCATCTGGTCTTGCGACCCAACAAGGCTTATATAAGGCGATTACAAAGCCGCTGTTCAGGCTATGCGTGTTTGTGCGGCATTGCGCGCCAGGCTGTTGTACGTTATTGAATGAGGATCAATAAGACCAGAACAGCCTTGTATGTAGCAGTTCTCTTACCGCGATATGAAGCATGGTGTCCGACAAAGCGACTAACGTGGTACGAGGGAGTCCCATGTGGACCCCCGGGGAGACCTGGTGGGCCCCCCAGCCATGCAGCTCACCCCTGGCACCAATGGCTTTTCGCGCCGATATGGGTGCAAAGCAACTCGATGTCGGCCCCCAGCTTGCCAGTATAACGCACGCAACGCATGAAACAGGGTGTACGTACATAGCGCAAAGGAGGTTTGTGTGCCTGCAGTCCCAAGCAAGGTGCAGTCCCAAGCAAGGTGCACCGGCAAGTACCGAGGTGTATGGCCTGGTATGCCCAAGTGACCCTCACTCATGCCCTCACCAGGCCCCTGGCCCTCATCCGTACGCAACCTAGCTGCCAGAGACTTCGCATGGACTGAACTTCGTAAGCGTGTCTAGTACTTCAATGTACATCGACCGGATTCATACGACAGTGCTTTACCGGTAATGCAGCGAACTGTTCCCTTCAAGCGCACACAGTGGTCGTGTCGGGCCCGCGCACTCAGAACGCACGCATCCGCGCCGTCTCCCCGCCAATATGCCCGACCAGCCCTCGTCACCCTCAATGGTTGTCACGTTGCTGCTCAGCTGCTGCGGCGTTTCTCCCTGGCGCGTGCACACTTGTGCGCCAAGTGGATGGATGCACTAACTGTGCACAACAGTAGCTACACCGCATGCACCCTGAACGTCCAATATACAAAGGTAGCGCCCTTCATTCCCCGCCATCCGCTCATTTCCTTCCAGCAGTCACGCTAGGCTCCTTGCTCTTCCATGCTCGCTCACTTCCACAACCCCTCCTTCTGCTGCTCCAGCAGCTCCTTGCACTCCCCCTTGTGCCCCTGCTGCCAGTGCGCCCGCTGGCAGTCCGCGCCGCAGTACCGCGCCGCCTTGCATCCCCCGCACTGCTTCAGCTCCATTTCCGCCTCACTGCGCCGAGCGAATGTAGCGCACCGCGGGTTGGCGCACAGCCGCGTCTTGGGGTAGCCCGCCACCACGCCGCCCACCGGCGGCGGCAGGGACTGCCGTACACCGCCCGCCACCTGTACGGGACCGGCCCGGATGGCCGCCTTGATGTGCGGCGGCATGCCCCCTGCCAGCAGGCTGGAGGCCCGTTGGAAGGCCTCGGGGTTGCCCATCTGGCCGGTGGCGGAGTTGACAGCCTGGGAAGGGTGTGAGGCAAGAAGAAGTGTCTTAGGGCTGCCGGTATTGCCTCGCGGGGACGAGCTGTAGTGGCACAATTCGTGCACAGCTGTGCATGATACTGCCTTGCACTTGCTTTGATACAGACATGAACTGGATTGCTACGGAGTGCTGCGGTAGTGCCCCGCACGGGCCAAGAAATGCCTTGAATGGTCAGCTGCAGCCGCGGCACGCTCTATGCACCGATGTGCATCCCACGGACACGGCCCACGGCCCATAGCATTGTTCAACAAGCCAGGCACACAGACTTGTGCACTTTTTCCATTGCCGCACACCCGTTGGCCGCGCACGCACGCAGCCCCCTGCTCACCGCTTCAAAGTCCTTGTCGTTCCCTCCGTCGCCGTCCGCACCCCTGGCCGTCAGCCGCATGAAGTGCAGGTAGGTGCCGTACACGGGGTAGGCCTCCGCCATGGCCTCCAACGCATCGTCGTCAATGAGCCCCACACCCCAGCTGCTGCCGGCCTCACTGCTGCTGCTACCCGCCGCCGCCGCCGCCGCGTACCCATCCGCCAGCCTGGCGGCCAGTCCCGCCTTCGAGCCTCCCGCTGCCGGCCCCGGACGCAGCCGCACCGCCCGCGGCGCCAGCCACCCCCTCACCAGCGGCAGCAGCTCGTCCCTCCACGCCACCCATGCCAGCACCCGCCCCATACCCTCCGCCACCTTCCTCCGCCGCGCCTCCCCCGCAAACGCCTCCCTGGCCGCCCTCGGCATCTTCCCCGTCACCGCCAGCAGCTCGCAGCACGCGCCTACCAGCTGCTGCCCCTGCGCCGCCGCCACCGCCCGCCATGGCACGTCCGCAGTCGCCGCGCAGAACGCCAGCGCGCTCAGCAGCTGCCCTCCCACCAGCAGCGCGGACGCCACCTCCACCGGCAGCAGCACGTCCTCCTCGCCCAGCCTGCTGCCCCGGCCCGCCGCCGCCTGCGCCTGCACCGACCCGTGGGTCGCGAGGTCGTGCGCCACGTGGTGCAGCACCTGCGCGCCCAGCTGCCCGCCCCACCGCACGCACAGCAGCAGCGCCTCCAGCACCGCCACGGACGCAGCGGCCAGGCCCCTGTCCATGGCCACGTCCAGCTCCGGCTGCAGGCAGGCCGCCACGTGGTTCACGTCCATCAGCACATCAAAGCCCTGCCGCAGCTGAGACACCCACTGCCGCCGAGCCTGCTGCACGCTGCCCGGCACCATCGGCGGCGGTGGCGGCACCGCCAGCTCCCCCACCCGGCCCAGCACCAGCTGCCTCGCACGCTTGGCCACCGTGACCGCCAGCCCGACCGCCTGCTGCCGCAGCTTTGCCTGCAGCTCTCCGTGGCTGTTCGTGGCAAAGCCCCAGTACCCAGGGGCCCCCGCGCACGCGCCCGCCCTTCCCTGGAACCACGCGAACACCTCCAGGACCATGGAGGCGGGCGCGGTGGGCGCCGTACGGTCGGCGCCGTCCTGCGCCCGCCGTTTGAAGCCGTCCAGCGCGCCGCGTAACGCCAGCCGCAGCACGTGGTCCAGGGAGGGGAGCAGCGCCGCCGCCGCCAGCCGCTGGGCGGCGTCCTGCCGCTGGGACAGAGACAGGGAGTGGTAGGCGCCGGGGTGGCCTGCAGGAGAGCAGCAGGACAACGAGGGACGGCAGGCGGAGGGACAGAGGCGTCAAGGTCCTGTTAGGAACTGGGAGGCAGAGTGTTCTCGTTCGTGGTGCTTCTGTACGCTCTACCCATGCCAATGAGTTTAGCTCGGGTCCGGAGCTTTGCAGCTTTCGCTCGTTACACGCAGGTAGCAAGCACCTACCAAGACACCTGCTGTGTGTCGTTCCCGCTATGTGGTTCCAGTCGGCAGCCTTTCCAGCTTGCTCCCGACTCCTGGCCCTGCACGTTCCCTGCCCGATGCGCACCCGCAACCCTTCCGTCTAGCTCAAGCCTTGCTGTTGGTGCCCCTTCTGGCCAGCTCTGCCCTTCGCCCCTACTCACTCCTCTTTGGATTTCTTGAGTCTCAGACGCCTCACAGGGTTTCAGGCGTGTCGCTGGCACCCCCTTCCAGCCCAACACTCACCCCTCGCTGCATCCCCCAGCAGCCATCCGATGTCCTCCAGCACCAGCAGCAGGTTCTCCCCGGCAGGCGTGCACATGTGCGCGAACGGCATGTTGTGTTCCGAAGCCGCGCGCTTGGCCGCCTCGTCCCCCGCCGCCCCGCCCTCGGCCGCATCCGCCATCATCGCCAGCACCAGCGCCTTGGCGCCCAGCCACACCGGCGTGCACTGCTGCATCTCGTGCCTGGTCATCCACGTCGCCGCCTCGTTCTCGCACACCAGGTTGGACGCGAACGTTAACACACGCGGCAGCAGCGCGTTGGCGCGCAGCGCCGGGGCGCTGCTGCTGCTGTAGCGCCCCTCCATGCCCCGGCCCAGCTGCAGCTGCCGCATGGCAGCCGCAGAACCAGCGCCCAGCGTCGCGTACTCCAGGGGCGGGGGCAGCACCTCGGGCCCGGGGTGGCCCTTCATGTAGCGCCACGGCTGCTCCGCCCGTAGCGTGCGCCACACGCCCATGGAGCCGTGCATCCACACCAGGTGCTGGGACTCCACCTCCCGGTCCGTCACCTCCTCCTTAAGCCAATGTAGCCGACCCGTGCGCTGCTCCTCCTGCAGTAGCGCCCACTGCTGCGCAGCTGCGGACGCTGCGGCAGGGGCAGAGGAGGACGCCACGGACGCAGCCGCGGCAATCGCCGTCGCAGCCGCCCTGCCTGCCGCCCTGGACCCCTTGCCGCCTGCGCCACCGCCGCCGCCACCGCCGCCACCGTCACCGCTGCTGCTGCCTCCTGCCCCGCCGGCCGTTGCACTGCCGTTGGCGCCCACGCCGCCGTGCAGGAACAGCCGCTGCAGCAGTGCCTTCTGGAAGCGCACCACCCCCGGCTGCATGACCAGCACCGTCACGCGCGCCAGCTGCTTACCCACGCGCTCCGGCGCGGGCCTGCCCGGGTCCGCAAACGCGCCGTAGCCCAGCGGCTCGCCCCGCAGGGTGGTGAGGGCGATGGCCATGGCCTGCTGCAGCAGGAAGAGCACGTCAGAGAGGGTGCTGCAGGCGGTGGCTGCGTCCTGCAGGGACAGGGCGCGGTCCGCATCCAGGCCGTGTGTGTTAGCGTGCTGCTGGTGCTGCTGGTACTCGCTGCTGCCGCTGGCGCCGCAGCGGGGGGCCTGGCCGGCGGGCGCGGAGGTGGTGGTGGAGGCAGCGGCTGCAGCGGGCGTGGTGGTTGCAGCGGCGGAGGTGGCGGGCAGCTGGGCGTCCAGCACCGCCTCGCACACCTCGGCCAAGAACCGCGTGTTGTGCAGGGTGGCGAGCAGCGACGTGGCGCGCGGCGGCAGCTCGGTGGGCCGCGCGGCTGCGGGCCGCTTGCCGCTGCCGTTGCTGCTGCTGCTGCCGCTGTTGCTGTTGCTGTTGCTGCCCTTGCTGTCTTTGGTTCCGTGCAGCTCCTGCAGGGCCACCAGCAGGTCCGCCACCAGGATGTGTACGGCGCGGGCGCACCCCGCCGTCAGCATGCCGTACACGCCGTACATGGTGCCGGTAGTGATCGGCAGGCTCCGGGTGTCGGTTGAGACCGCGTCCAGCTGGGGCGCGGCGGCGGTGAGTGCGGAGAAGAGGTGCAGCAGGCTGCTGAGCAGCTCCTCCGAGGCCAGCTGGTCCAGCAGCTGCCGGGTCAGTTTCGCCGCGGACGGGAAGGAGTCATACTGGCTTGTTAGCCCCAGTAGGGGCTGCAGGGCCTGAGACAGGGAGTCGAGGGCAAAGGCCACCCACTTGGCGCCCAGCGCGATGTAGGACTGCAATGCTGCGCGCTTGCCAGCCGAGAAGCTCGCGAGGACGGGCACGGTCTTCGCGATCTCCTTGCAGATTTCTGGCATGAGCGGTATCAGCTGGTGTTGTTGGTATGGTTGCAGCCACGAGACAGCTGCGGCAGCGCGGGCCTCGGGCGTGGCGGTTGAGCATCGGAAGATTGCCCTGCAGCTATCACACTGCACAGCAAGCTGGCCGCAGAGCATCTGAATTTCCACTATTGTAAGCAGTGTGGCAGGCTCGTTGCTTCCGGCGAGCCGCGGCAAGGCGCGAAAGCCCCGAACAAGCGATGCCGTGTAGTCCCGCTCTTCAGCATTTCCGCTTTGCGCCATTGCTAGGTGTGTCTAGAAACACCAACAAAAGTGTAGTATACCTACGAGGGTGGCTCTCCCTGCTTAGCGCTGTTTGGGCGTCAGATCGGGCCCAGTTTGGCGGGAATGACAGTACCGGTACTGCAGGCTGCTGCACGGTGAAAGCCTTAAAAGGCGTGGGGAAACTGGGTGACAAGCTGGCCACCCTGCAAAAGCTTCAAAGGGATGGCGAAATACGTCAGGCTTTCACCATCAAGTGTCTCCCTGTCGCTACCTAGCACTTTCCTGCGTGGAGAAGAAGGGTGCGAGGTCGTGGCACGTGTCCCGACGACTTGCGGCCCCTGCCGCTACCTCTAGTATAGTGCCCAACTCATAGCAACCATATGGGCAATACTATATGTACCTTGTTCCATTTAAATGTATGGCCAGCCGTGGCATACCCGAAAGCCTCAGCTGTTCTCAGCCGGTACTAATCTGTTGAGATGCGTAGCCCGGCACCCCTGCTTGGCCCAGTGCTACACCACCACAAGCCGTGGTGGAACGGTGCTTGGATGCGGGCTACGAGCAGACAAGCAAGAAGTTTCACCGCCTGTCTGGCCGCGGACCGGAATGACGTGCAATGGGGCATCCGTACCCAAGTTCATGGGAGCTGGCGGGGCTCTGCCGAAACCTAGGCTGCGTGGCCGGGACAGCTCTTCCCGGGTACCTGATGCACCCAACCGGAATGGTAACCAGCCCAATACCATGTAGATACCTGTGCTCTCTAAGGCCTCCGAAGCAGAAGGGAGCTGGAACCAGAGAGGCCCTGCTCAGATTGCCTATCGCCCAGACCACGTGCCGTGCAGGGGTCCCTTGCACCTTCGCGCAGTCAATCAGCCCAGCGACATGCTCGTGTTGAATCTTTTAGTCTGGCACAATTCCAAATATTCTACACAGTGGCGCTCCGCTAAATGTTCGCAAACTTGTAGCATGGCTGGGGCTGTTGCAAGACTGGCAACGATGATGTTGGGTTCAACGGCACAGGGTCGAGACTTACTTACATAGCAATTTTATACAGTTCGTTGATCACTACCGGCGAGCACCGCCGGAAAGCCCGGCCAGGCCAGAAGCCTGCCAGGGAAAAACGATGTGGATCGGCATTCTCGTCGCCGTTATATGTAAGGCCGAGTTTCAAAACCATAGATCCAATTGGCAGTCGGCATCGTTGGGGCTGGGCCGTTCAAAGCTGTGCTTCACCCGACATGACCTGGTCCCTGCACCGGTTGACCCGCTTGCGCACTAGCATCTGTGGTGGGCTGTCCCCTTCCATCCCCTTGCCCTATCACACCATGCCTTGTACGCATTACACAAGCTACGGACGGACGCACCGCTCCTCAACAGAACCGCCCCGCACCAACCCTTCCCCCTTCTCGCGCTCTTTCCCTAGACGGCGCTGTGGCAGTCGCCGCCAACTTTGTCAACAAGCTGGCAGTCAAACTCCTGCCCGCACCCAACGTCATCCTGCTAATCCAGACGCTGACCACGCTGCTGGGGCTGCAGACGCTGTCCGCGCTGGGGGTGGTGCGGCTGCCCCCGCCCGCCTCCATCCGCGTGTGGCAAATGGCCCCGCTGGTGGTCACCTACGTAATACACGCGCTGCTGGTGCTGTATAGCCTCGCCTTCCTGTCGGTGCCTATGTACAACACACTCAAGCGTCTCACACCCGTCCTGGTGCTAGCCACGAAGGTGGGAGCAGGGGGTGTGGAACAGGGGGAAGGAAGGGGAACGCATGTTGCAACACCGAGGCGCAACACCGGGGCGTGCTGGTAACTGGCTGGGCACCGGGGTTTACACACCATGTACCCCAGGCTGTCACGGAGACTGATCGCCCCGTCCATAACGTGTCCGTTCAGCCCCTGCACCTGCACCTGCACCTGCACCTGGCCCCACCACCGCATGCCTTGCCCCTCCTCCCCCCGGGCCGCTAGGCCGTTGCCACCCCCTCACCTCTACCGTCCAGCCCCAGCCCCAGCCCCTGCACCTGGACCGCCACTAACGCGACGCCGGTACCACGTTGCTGCTGGCTCCTCTGCCCCGCCCTTACCTCAATCTCCCCGTGCCATTTGCCACCTGCCTCCCTCCCCAGGCCGTCATGGACCGCCACTAATGCGACGCCAGTACCACGTTGCTGCTGGCTCCTCTGCATCGCCCTTACCTCAATCTCCCCGTGCCATTTGCCACCTGCCTCCCTCCCCAGGCCGTCATGGACCGCCGGTGGCCGGACGCCGGTACCACGTTGCTGCTGGCTCCTCTGCCCCGCCCTTACCTCAATCTCCCCGTGCCATTTGCCACCTGCCTCCCTCCCCAGGCCGTCATGGACCGCCGGTGGCCGGACACCAGTACCACGTTGCTGCTGGCTCCTCTGCATCGCCCTTACCTCAATCTCCCCGTGCCATTTGCCACCTGCCTCCCTCCCCAGGCCGTCATGGACCGCCGGTGGCCGGACGCCGGTACCACGTTGCTGCTGGCTCCTCTGCCCCGCCCTTACCTCAATCTCCCCGTGCCATTTGCCACCTGCCTCCCTCCCCAGGCCGTCATGGACCGCCGGTGGCCGGACACCAGTACCACGTTGCTACTGGCTCCTCTGCATCGCCCTTACCTCAATCTCCCCGTGCCATTTGCCACCTGCCTCCCTCCCCAGGCCGTCATGGACCGCCGGTGGCCGGACACCAGTACCACGTTGCTACTGGCTCCTCTGCCCCGCCCTTGCCTCAACCTCAGATGCCCCCGCCACCTGCCTCCCTGCAGGCCGTCATGGACCGCCGCTGGCCCGACGTCGGCACCACGCTTTCGGTGCTGCTCATCGTGGGGGGCTGCATGGTGGCGGGCGCGGGCGACCTGTCCTTCGACGGCCAAGGGTACGCCCTGGCGCTGCTGTGTGCCTTCATGCAGGCGCTCTACATACTGCTGGCGGAGCGCAACAGCAGCTCCGCAGCCACAGCATCATCGTCGTCGAGTAACAGCAGCAGTACCGGTGTAGTGGGTGTGGGGCACCGTAGCAGCGGGGGGAGCGGGCATGGAGTGGGAGGAGGCGCCGGGGCGGGGGCGGGGAGTGGATTAGGGGGGCAGGGCAGGAAGGGCGGGGACATGGAGACGGTGGAGGTGGAGGTGGCGCCGGGCGTGCGTGTGGAGGTGGAGCTGGGCAGCTCGGGCAGCTCGGGCAGGAGCGCTAGCAGTGCGACGAGTACGGCAGCGGAGCCGTACAAGACGTCCGGGAGTGTCGTACATGTTGTACATGGGGGCGGCGCGGGAGGTGGTGGTGCCGGGGGCGGCGGCAGCGTGCATGGGGTGGTGGAGGATGGTGGAGGCGGAGGCGTGGCGAGGTCACCAAGCGGCCGATCGTACCACCACTACTCACTACACGCGCAGGGGGGCCAGCATGGGGGTGCTGGTGGTGGTGGTGGTGGTGGTGGTACTGGTGGGTCGCATGGGCAAGGCCATGCACCCATGGGCGCTGCGGAGATGCTGTACAGCATCTGCCTGCTGGGGCTGCCGCTGGTGGTGGTCATGTGTGTATTAACGGGCGAAGGAGGGAGGGCTCCTGAGATGCTTGGGGAGGTGCAGCGGAGTATGAGCGGGCCGGCCTTTGCTGCATGGCTGGGCTCCACGGCCGTGATCGAGGGGCTGCTCACAGGCAGCATCATCCTGTGCACGCAGCTCAACTCCGCGCTCACCACCAGCATCGTTGGTGTGCTAAAGGGCGTTGTGAGCTCAGTGCTTGGGTTCTTCCTGCTGGGCGGCGTCAAGTTCCACATTGTGAATGTGGCGGGCATTGTGATGAACATGCTGGGAGGCGTGTGGTACAGCGTGGTGGAGTACCGGAAGCGGCAGCGGGTTAAGGGGTAGCTGCGTGGGCTGGCTGCAAGGCGGCCCTGGCAGTGGGACGGTACCTGTGTGGCTGGGAGCAAGGGACTGCGACACGCATGCAGGGCTGCGGGGCGTTGCTGCAGGGTGGCTGGCCTGAAGGGCTGCTGGATGAGGCTGGTTTCTGGTCCTCTGGCACGCGCGCAGGTGCGTACGGTGACGTGATGCATCAACGCACAGACTACAGGCGCAACATGATGCGCGGTGTGCATGCGTGGCTGTCGGTGCACTGGTAGGCGGCGTAGGGCACAGCGTGGTGGAGTACCGGAAGCGGCAGCGGGTCAAGTTGTGGTACGATGCGGTGAAGGGTTGTACAAAGTATGGAAGCAGGTTACGTTGGCTGGGGAGCGCGGGCATGGCCAGTTACGGTACTTGTGAGGCCGAAGCTGCTGGCCAAGTTGCCAGTGTCCAACCCTTACGTGAACATCTATTGACTTTGCTTTGGACAAACACGCGGTGCCTGGTGGTTCTTGCTTTGATCCTGCGACGTGGTAACCCTTCGGTTTTGCAGCTCGTGTGGGCAGTTGCACCTGCCAAGTGCCAACATCAACTAACCTTTTTGGCTGTAATGCGGCAGCGGGTCAAAGTGTAGCTGGCATAAACGAACAGGCTGCGACACAACGCAGCGACGCAGGGCTGCAGGGTATGCCTGGGAACAGATCAACGGAGCTGGTGCTGGTACGTACGGCACTGTTACGACAAAATACGGCAAATTGCATGGGCGGGACGTCGGGCATCGTATTGCCGGCATGGTGGGGAGCCTGCGTGTGTTGTGCGGTGGTTGTAGGTCGTACGATAGGTGTACAGCAGTTGTACGACACCGCAAAAAAGCAGTGTTTCGGCCTCACTGTTTGAACTCGGTTGGGTGGATGCCTGGATGGCATGCGGCGGTGCCTGGCACTACCATATTGCGGCCTACCAACCCGTTGGAGCTGTTTGGCTCCTAACCGTACAGCGAGAGGGGTGGGAAACCCCGTGTCCCTGATTGCCGGAGCCAGCCCTGCCCCGTTATGGGACGAGGCTGCGCCCTGGAAGGGGGCCAAAACTGTAAATCCATACATACATACCATACGACTGCGGTCTAGACTAGGGCAACGTCTCTGGAACTCGCTTTGGATTTTGCGCTCGTACCTCCCCTCACCGCATCTATCAATACATACCATACGAGCATACCCCTGCGGAGTTGGGCCTGCGCCGGGTGACCTGGAAAGGGCCGCGCTGTACAGACATGCGGGCTGTGCAGTCTGGCTCCCTTTCTGCGGTAAAAAAGCCCTCGGACGCAACAGTCGCCACTTGCTCTCCCATTGTTCTGGTGTCGGACAGCACCTTGACCACCCGCCAAGCGCCCCGGCATCAGCCGGATGCATGCCGCTGTTCCAGCTCGCCGCAAACACGTTGCAAACACGTTGCTACTGTACCTCTCGGCCTACCGTTCATCCACTGCCATCCATCCACCTGCGTTGCTCATTCCTTGGTGCCATAGCCACCACTTAGGCATCGACCGGCCACCACCCAGCATCCGTAAATGAAGTGCATAGTTGCCGATTGACAGAAGCCATATACACAACGATGCACCCTAAAGCCCGCCGGGAAGGCCACGCGCCTCAGCGCCTCATATATGTGATGCTGCCGGTGATTTTGCCCTCGTGCAGCCAACCCGAAAAGCGCGCCAGCTGCGCCTCCATCCCAAACCCGCCACTTCCGGCGGCGCCCAGTGCAAGCGCGTCTGCCCAGTCCCGTCCAACCCCCAACGGCACTGAATCAACACCCGATTCCCACACCCCGACGAAGCCCTCCTCCCGACCCCCTCCCCAGCGGTGCACGACAAGCCGCACGCCCGTGTCGACTAACCCACTCGGCTTGCCCAGCTGCATGGGCACATGACACTTAACCCACACACCGACGGCTCCAGAGTCGGGCTTGAGCCCAAGCGCAACTGTCCATCGCAGGCCGTTTGCCAGCACCATCATCCCACCATCAAAGCGCTTGCCCAATGCTGCAGCTGAGGCCCCAAAGCTCGCACGCACATGCATCCCTGCGTTCTGCGAATTCATCATACTCAGCCCCTGCTCCAGGTCCATCCTGCAGATACTCCACTCAACCGTGCGCCCCTCCTCCGGCACCACCTGCCGCCGCGGGGTGGAGCAGTACCAGGGGGAGGCCCGCCGCCGGGGTTCGCAGGCCAGCAGCCTCTCCTTGTCCTCCTCCTTTGCCACCACATAGCGCAGCAAGAAGCCCAGATCCGCCCGGCTGATGTCAAAAGCCTCGTACACAGGCAGCACGTGGTGCAGGAACGGTCTGCTGAGGCGGTGCAGCCGCACCAGGCCGCACAGCTCGGCACGTGTCGCGGCCGAGACTGCCTTCTTGTTCGCCTCCAGCCAGCACGCCAGCAGCAGCAGCACGCTGTCCTCGCTGTCCGTGCCGAGGTCGTCAGCTGCCAGCAGCTCCCTCACCGCCACCGCGGGCAGCTGCAGCAGCTGCCGGTACAGGTCCGGCCGGGTGAGGGTTGCCACGGCGTCACCAAAGCGCTTCTTGGCCAGAGCGCAGCGCACGGCGTCAAAGCTGGCGGCCTCAGGGGAGGTCCCGGGCTCCGGGAACAGGGCGTGGCAGGCGTACGCCTTCAGCATCTGCCGCGGCCGTGGGGTTGCCCAGAAACCCCCTTTTTCCTGCTGCTGATGCTCTGCTGTCAGCAAAGCGAGCATGGCCTGGTCGCAGGCCTGCGGGCAGTGCGTCACGCCCAGGTAGCACGCCTGCTGCCGCACCCGCAGCAGCGCCTCAAAGCCCAGGTCTGCGCTGAGCCTGCCGGTGTAGATGAACCTGATGGCTTCGCGGCTGTGGGCCACCTCCTGCTCCGAGTTGAGGGGCACAAGCAACTGGGGGAGCGCTGTGGTGGCAGCGGGGGGTTTGGATTCGCGCTCGCTGCTCAGGTTGCGGCCGAACAATGTGGCAAGGACTCGGCCCAAAATTGCAAACAGGTAGGAAAGGAGCCAGGGTTGCGTCATCCGAGCCGGAACGGAAGCCCCAGCGACCGAGCCCTGCCAGCAAGCATTTTCCAGTTTTGCGTTGAAGAAGGTGGAGCCAAGTGCAAGTAGCAACTTGTGGGCTGGCAGAGGCTTGCCGACAAAATGCAAGTCGGAAGCGCTGGGTTCTGCTGTCGCGCCCTCGGCCGCTTCACGCTGGCTATGCCGCAGCTGCTGCTGTTGCTGCTGTTCCAGCGTGCGTTCAAGGTAAAATTGTATCTCAACGTCCGCATGAATCCCCGCTTGGAAGTGATTTGCCAAGCCAGCGCGAACACACTCGCTCATAGTTTTCTAGTGCGCTACGGCCTCTTGATTATCAAATGTCCCTTTTGAATAGCTCTGCTACCATGCATACGGTGTTGGCCGGCCTGCATGGGAGTTTACAAGGACTTTCAGAGTTTCAGTTACCTGACTCGGCTGACGGGCGGACTGGCTCCGAGACCACACAAGAGGCTAACTGTCACTTGCTGGCCGAAGCTGCCTCTTGACAAGTTGTGAAGGCTGGTTGCGCGAAATGGGCCATGATTTAACGGTCAAGTGCTGGCCTCAGCTTGCTGATGGGGTAAGGACATGGGCAGTTGACATGTCGGACATGTTCGCGAGGAGCGGAGGAGGGCGAACGGTAACTCGTGTTCAGCACGTCCAACCAGCGCCGCTATGCTCTAGCCCTTATGGCGGTGAACAAGGAAAGGCACGGCAGACCACGGTAGGCCAGCACCACGCACCTCGCAGCAGTATGCGTGGCTCCTCGCCTGGGAGCACCTGCGACACACATGCTTCCCAGTACCACAAATACCCTGCCCGTTCATGTACTGTTCATACATCCGTTTGGTTTGATTTGGTGTTCTACAGGGGACCTCTTTCGATCGGGGTGTCGTACGAGGTCATACCACACCAACCACCCCGAGAGGGCAACGAAACAGCCCTCCGTCCCAAAGCAAGCAGCCCGCTACTGCCGTAGCCTAAGAGTTCCCCAAAGCATACAAGCTCGCGTGCCCGCTATTACCAAGGCCTAGTTGCGGCCAGGGCACCACACATCCGAGTCCGCAACAAGCTGTCTTGCAACTGCCCGGCCGCACCCTCCCGGCATGTGTGAAGTGCACACCAAGTCACGCGGCGACCATGACACCTCTCTAAGCCACGAGCACCAGTGACCAAGGCTCCCTTGCCTGTGACCATCGTGCCAGACCAGGAGAGTTTCCTTGTACCAGACCAACGTGCCAGTGTATGTCCCTCACAGCCATCCGTTTGGTCCGGGGCGCCACGTTCCAGCATCCACTCTCACCCGCGTCTCGACAGACAACGTTTGCCACCCACCGCCCTCCCGGCCGCCATCTCGCCCTCCCGGTAAAACCATACCTACATACCCTCCCAGCCTGTTGCCGTACACCACTCCCCACACAGCCGTTTGCGCGCCGCCTGCGCCCCACACCTCCCAGCCAATACAATACCGGTGTCCAATAGTGCAACCACAATCTCACAGTCCCAGTCTGGTCGCCACCACAAAATCTGATATCTCACAGACAGCCATGTTGCGCCGGCGCCAGCATTGCAGCATCCGCCTCTCTTGCATTCGCTGCCAGCAGCGCTTACCCCACCACACCATGCCGCCCCCTTCTCACAGCCACCCGTGGTGTGCTGGCGCCATCATGCGGTGCCTGTGCAGCAGCAGTTACCTGCCCCCACAGCGTGAAGCCCCTTACCCGCCACCCCACAAAGCTAACCCCTCCTCACAGCCAGCCATGCGATGCTGGCGCCATCATTCGATACCTGTGCAGCAGCCCCCACGCCAGCAGCCCTACGTATGCTCCGCTCTCTATGAACTCGATGTGCGCGGTGCGGCCCACCAGGCGCGACAGCGAGAAGCCCTTGGCCCGCAGCGAGAAGTCCACGGCGCAGCGGAACAGGTGCGTGCCCTGCCCCACGCCGCACGTCAGCGCACGGAGCATGGTGGCATAGGCGCGGCCGCGCCGGCTGTCGCGCTCGGCCTGGGGGAAGGAGTGGGGCGGAGGTAACAGAGCAATGAGCAGTGCTGGTACCGTGTTTTAGGAAGTCAGACGGTGCAATGGCTGTCGCGCTGGGCCTGTGGATGGAGGGTGGGAGGGGTACGAGGGGACGAGTGATTGCCCAGGCTGGTTCGTCTGGATAGGGTGTGGTGCATGCAATGGCTGTCGCGCTCTGCGTGTAACAGACAGGAGGAAGGAATAGAGTGGGGTACGAGGGTCAAGGGCGTTGGCTGATTGGTCTGGATTGGTACGGCTGGGTAGCAGTGCGTGGACTGTCGCGCTTGGGCCTGCAGGTGCGGGCAGCGCAAAGGAGCGAGCTGGAGGGCAGAAGTGAAAGGGCACAGCAAGACGGTTGCAGTACTGAGGTTCATGGGTTCAATGTCCATGGCGGCTGTCGCGCTGGGGCTGCAACGAGTGTGCGGGGTTGTGAGGGCCTAGTGCAGACACGCGAGGGCCAGCGGCTGCGAAAGGCTTGGTGAGGCGCTTGCCAGCAGCACGAGCGTGATGCACCGGACTGAAGCAGCTGCCAGCAAGTTGTCATAGGCGTTCACCTTGCCGCCCCGCAAGCGGTTACAACGGACTGCAGCACGTGCCAGCAGCCCGTGGCACGGGCGCCCTGCCCATGTCCACCAGCTTTCCCACCCACCTGCGGGCAGCTCATGACGGCTGCCGAGTGGTACGGCACGTATCTGTCCTGCGGGCTGGCCACCACCAGCACCAGCTTGAACACGGACAGCGGGGACTCGTGCGCCAGGCGGTACAGGTAGCAGTCTTGCAGCTGGGGCGCGTCGGAGAAGGTGAGCTGGTGCAGGCAGCGGCCTGGGAGGGGGGCAGCGGGGCGCGGGGCGGGAGGTGTGTAAATTGAGGGGGGATCTCGATGCAGGCGGGGGGCTTTCACGACACCACCGTGCGCAAGCTACCCGCAGATCTATACCTGGACGAATTCTGACGAATAGTACATCAGGCGCATGTATCTTCGCGCACGTCAGCAGCGCCCTGTGCCGTCGCTCTACACGCAACACGTGTGCTCCCCTGCTCCCCACCTTTCCCCGCGCTCTTGAGCAGCACCATGCCCATTTCCACCACCGCTCCTGCGCCTCCCCTGCTAGCTTGAGCTACCGTTTCAACTATGCACGCAGGACCATCCGTAAGCTAGCGACTTGTTCTCCAACTCACCGTTCCCCACGCTCTTGAGCAGCCGGTGTCCACCACCGCTCCTGCCCCACCCCTGCTACTGTGTTGATCGTCCATGCTGGTTCATCTGTACGCTTGCGATTTCTTATCTGCCCCACCTTTCCCCACGCTCTTGAGTAGCACCATGCCCGTGTCCACCACATGCATCTCCTATTGAAACTTAGACGGTGAAGGCTGCATTGTACACCTGTAGCGTCCCCACCTTTCCCCACGCTCTTGAGCAGCACCATGCCCGTGTCCACCACCGCCATTGCCCCTCCCTTTCCCGTTCCTGTCCTAGCCATGATGGACGGATATCGCGTGCCACACCGACCCGCCTCCCCACACATTACCGAATGCCTCTTCCCTTTTTCGCCCTGCCCAAGCTCATAACATTGTCAGTGTCCTTCCACCTGCTAACTTGCATGTGTGGCATGTAGCAGAAATATGGGTGGCCCCTGCTCCCCACCTTTGCCCACGCTCTTGAGCAGCACCATGCCCGTGTCCACCACCGCGTTGCTGCCGTACAGGAAGCCCAGGTGCGGCCCGCTGACCGACAGGTACATCCACAGCAGGTGCTTGTAGGGCTCGAACTCGGGCTGCGTCAGCGCGGCGCGCAGGATGAGGTTGCCGATGGAGTGGCCTGCGAAGGAGGGGAGGAGGGGAAGGAGAGGAAGGCAGGGCAGCGGTGGAGGTGGAGGTGGAGGAGGCAGGGCCAGTTGGATTACGGCGTACAGCCTTTCATGGTCAAGGTCTTGTTGTTCGGATTGATTCAGGGGGCACGCAGGTTGCCGACGGAGAGGCCTATGGCGGCGGCAGCGGAGAGGCATAGCGCATGGGCAGAGCGTGTCGATGGACACGTGTCGATTGACCGACGGTGTCAAGGCATCGTCCTGAACGGGATCCGGGAAGGACGGAGAAAGGCTTGGACCTCCTTCCAACGGTTCGGAGGCATGGGGTGTTGGGGTTTGGCGCAGGCAGGTACACGGGTGGGCAGCCGCGCTCACTTAGGAGGAGCATGCCGAGCAGGTGGCAACATGGTGGCAGCATGTTGGTTTAGGGCCGGTCAAACACTAGAGTGCCGAATTTCAGGGCATTTCGGAGGAGGTCTAGAGACCTTGCATGCAATTGGAGTTTGGAAGGTGAGGGATGTTGTGCGCCATCCGTTCTCGAAGGTCTCATCCACCCACGAGCGTGATCTTGCGCAGCGGCCTCCGTGGGAGTCGGGGTGAGCTGAGCGCGGAGCACTCGTTTACAGCGGAGCTATGGTGCATGCCCCTTCCCAAGGATTCCGCTCACCCACGAGCGTGATCTTGCGCAGCGGCCTCCGTGCCGCCCTGTTGAAGGGCGCCAGGAACTCGGCCATTTCGGCCGCCAGCCGCCGACCCATCTCCTGCAGCGAGTCGTGCGTGTTGCCCTGGGGGTGTGGGATAGGGTGGGGGCATTGGCCTTGGTGGAGTCCTCGCAGATTTCGTAACTGCGCCCTTTTGTAGGGAACCTATTGCCCAGACCCCGGCAGAGCCCCAGTTGGCTGCCGCATTGTCGAAGCCCCTCCATCCTCATTGGTATACTGGTACTGCCGTTGCAAGATGTGCAACATTCACTCATTCTGCCTTTTTGCCCTCCTTTTGGATGGTGCCTTCTGCCTTGACCTCCTCACCCTCATCGTCACCTGCCTCCCGTCCCCTGTTACCACGGCGCACGGTACGGGCCCACCCCGTTTGCCTGCACACACCGTGTGTTTGCCCACCTCGTTTGTTTTGCTGCAGTAGCACTCCAGGTAGGGGAACATGAGCATGAGGTGCGCCTTGACAAGGCACAGGTCGGTGGCGGCGCCCTGGAAGCCGTGCACAAAGATTGCCACGTGCACCTCGTCCTGGGGGGCCGCAAGAAGAACAAAGTGATATAATACAGAAAGGGCAAGGAACAGACTAAAGGTACACATGGCGCTTTCGTGCTTTGAGATGGCACCCCGTGCTGGGAAGGGGCGCCGAGGACAAGGCGGGGAGTCATCAAGGGGCTAAAGAGTCTGAGTGCTCCAGTTGACGATGACGGGGTGATGAGATTCACAAGGCGAGGAGGGGGCTGCCCCATCGACGAGTCAACAGAATTGCGAGCACTGGACGGCGGTATTGCGGTGCCGTCCTGGCACCTTGACAGGAAGCCCCTGGTTGCATTCAGGGTCCTACGAACTAGTGGATTGCGCACCGGGGGAAGCAACTCCCACCAGCAACACTGGCAGTCACTTTTGTGTCGACATCCATAATGAATTACTGCGACACGCGTTCTCACCCTCGGCCGGAAGCTGCCCCCGAAGTACGTGTCCACCTCCGCCAGCCACTTGACGCCCTGCGTGTACAAGGAAGGGAGGAGAGAAGACAGTTTCGACTACAGAGTTGAGAGGCCCCCCCGATCCCGCCATCATGGCATGCAGCGTGCTGCCCCGCCCTAACACACACCTAACCCACTCGCCCTTTAACACACACCTTCGAGTCGTCCACTACCAGCACCGGCTGCTCCCCCGGCGCGCCCCACAGCCCCGCCGGCCGCAGCACGCTAACCCATACATACAGGCACCTGCCAACCCATTCGCCCTTTAGCACACACCTGCGAGTCGTCCACCACCAGCACCGGCTGCTCCCCCGGCGCGCCCCACAGCCCCGCCGGCCGCAGCGTGGGCAGCGGGTGGTCCTGCAGCCGCAGCAGCGAGCGGTGGGCGGCGGCGCGTGCCGTCACCGCCTCTCGCGCAATGCTGTCCTCAAACACCTGCCAGCCAAGAGGACACAGGCAGGCAGGTGTTGTACTTGTGGGTTCGCATGCGCGATGCTGTCCTCAACCACCTGCCGGCAAAGGTGACACAGGGCAGGCAGGACTAGAAAGTGTGGGTAAGCACCCCTCGATGAGCAGGTGTGCAGCGCCTTGGGTAGATGGAGAGAGACGTTGGATGCGGGTTCGTATTAAGTCGGGGGAAATGCCAGCGTGCCTCTACATGCCACACTGTGACAAAAGGGATGCTAACCCACCAACCGTGCACCCACCCAGGTCCCCGCCATGTCCCCTCCGGCGTGGTTAACCCACGCGGCCGGCGAATTTAAAACCCGCGGTAAGCCACGGGAATGGCAGAGGGCCAAACGCGCGCGTGTGCGGGCAAGGAGTTACGGAGCCGAGGGCTCACATCTGTAGCGCGACAGGTGAGGCGCTAACCCACCCCACCCCAACACCACCACCCTCCCCAGCTAACCCACGCACCCACCAACCCACCCACCCACCAGGAAGGGCATGACCGCGTCCGGCTGCTCCGCCTCCCACGCCTCCTTGACGTGCCGCATCAGCTCCCGCGGCCCCACCCGCACCACCCAGCACAACACCCCCCAGTCAGTGCGCACGTCGCGGCTGAGCCCCGTCAGCAGCTCGTCCAGCGCGCCCAGCGCCGCCCCGGTGGTGGGCTGCCGTACAAGCAGCCGCCGGAACTCGGACAGCGACGGCACGCGCACACGTGGCACCATGCCGGCGGCTGCCGTACCACCGGCTGTACTGGCGGTCCCCTCTCCGCCGGCTGCTGCTGCGGCGCCTGCACCTGTTGGCGTGTGGGCGTTGACGCTGAGGCGGCTGAGGGGCGCGGCGGCGGAGGCACGTGGCGTCGCGTTGCGCAGGTTGTTGGAGGATGTGAGGGCTGAGTGGTCACGTGCGGGGGACGCCGGAGCCGCCAGCGACGTCGCTCCGCCCCCAAACCCACCTCCACCGACCGGCACCCCTGGTGTACTGGAAGCAGCTGGTCCTGCTGGTCCTGCTGTCGCGGTTGCGGTTGTTGGCTGTGATAGCAGCTTCCGCAGCACGTCGAGGTTCTGTGGTGCGAAGCAGTCGGGGGGTGCGGCGCGCAGGCGGGCTGCCAGGGCGTCTCGGGCGGCGGCGTGCGGGGCCAGCAGCAGCGCGTGGCAGGCCAGCAGGCGCTCCTGGCGGTCGCGTTCGGAGGCCACCGACGGGGCGCCGTGCTGTGGGGGACGGAGGGGAGTACGGGTACGGCAACACAATGGCAGTCAGGATGGGTAGTGTGGAGGGACTGCAGGCGCTCCTCGCGGTCGCGCTCGGAGGCCACCGAGGGGGTGCCATGATGCGGAGGAGGGAGGGAGGGGAAGATGTGCGATGTGTTTGATGTACGAAGGTACGAAGTGGAGTAGGAACGAAGTGTGGCGGGGGGGAAGGAAGGGGGGGAAGGAAGGGGTCAGCAGGCGCTCTTGTCGGTCGCGCTCGGAAGCCACTGAAGTGGCCCCGTGTTGTTTGGGAGGGAGGGAGGGAGAAGGAAAAGATGCGCTTGATATACGGAACACCATTTGACACACACCCACGCGCTAACACACACACCCTGATGGTTGGGGCCTCCACCACCCCGTGCAGCGCCTTAATGACCCGCTTCCGCAGCTCCTGGTCCCCAAAGTCCAGCTCTCCATCACCAAATCCTTTAACACACACCCCAAAGCTGACACACACACCTTGATGGTTGGCGCCTCCACCACCCCGTGCAGCGCCTTAATGACCCGCTTCCGCAGCTCCTGGTCCCCAAAGTCCAGCTCCCCCGCCCTGCTGCGCGCCACGCGGTACAGGCAGCCGCCGGAGGAGGAGCCGCCAGGGGAGTCCCCGCCGGAAGCGCCGCCGCCGCCGCCGGCAAGCAGCCTGAGGCAAACGCAATGACACATGCACATACCTCAGCGGATCGCATGACGCAAAGCGGGCTTTGAGCGCTGAGCCTTGACAGGGGGCGCAGGCAGACAGGCTGTCATGCGTTCACCAACGGACACAGGTACAGCAGGGGCATTACAACATGAAGGCGGCTTGGGGCATTGTTTTCGAGGTAGCGCTGGGCAGTGGCGCCGAGAGCACCGCTGCCACCGGCAAGCAGGCTGCGTGCACATATGCCTTGGCGGAAATGGAGTCGTGGAGCGGGCTGCGGGCTGCGGACCTGTGCAGCGGGTCCGCGTTGCCTCCCGCCCTCCTCCCGTCCCCCACTAAGTGGCACAGCCAGCTGCTGGGGGCGGGCTGCAGCCTGGGGGCATGATGGATGAGGGTGGGGGTGATACACGTGTGAGGTTCCCTGCGCCAGAATGAACGCAGCCCCCGCCCACTTGCCGCCCGATACTCATCCCGTTCACACGTTTCTAGTCTGTTCCGTGTCCCTGCAGCCGTGTGTAACAAGCAAGACACGACCTAAGGATGGGAGATAGGTAGCACCGAGCCCTTTCATAACCCCCACAACCGCCCCCTGCTCCGCTCGCCCTTGGGCCACCTCCCGCGTGGCATGCCCTGCCAGGCAGCTGGACAGTCCCACGCACTTTGCCCGCTAATACACAGCCAACAGCCCCCGTGACGCCCCGCGTGTACCCTGCCAGGCAAGTGAACAGCGCCCCGCTACGCCCCTTCTAGCCTGATACTCCATACCCACAACAAAGGCGCTGCTTGGCTCACCCCTCCGTGACCTCCCTCGTGGCGTATCCCGCCAGGCAGCTGAACAGCCCCGCGGCGCACAGCGCAAAGTGCTCGTCGGAGAAGGTGCAGCCGCAGTAGGACCACGCGCCCGCGCCCACGCCGGTCAGCACCACGGACTCGCGGGCCACCGCCTGGGGCAGGCATGTGGGTAAGGTGTGCAGGTTAAGGATTTGGGTGGCGCAATCAGTGAAACGCCGGTCAGCACCACGGACTCGCGGGCCACAGCCTGAGGCGGGCGTGTGGGTTAGCGTGCGTAGGTTGGGCAGAGGCTGAGCGGTGGGACCGGCGTTTAACCTCCTCTACCCTCCGCTAGCCTGGCCTTCGCCAGGGCCATGTACCACACAGAGATTAGCATACGGGGGTTTCCCTAGCGCGCACCGAAAGTCGCCGCAGTGGCCAAATCAAACCGCGGATTAGCATGCTATGTTTGCGACTACGCGGTGCCAATTAGTCTACAGCACAGACGGCGCATCCAAGCGTTTCCATGTGTTTCATGTGTGCAATTATGCAGTTGAGCAGTTATGCAGTTGAGCAGTTATGCACGGACCTTTCAGTTTCCATTGTATGCAACCAAGCACATGGTGGGCACGTGTGTTACGGCCCTTTCATTCCCTACCTTGAGGTTGAACTCCATGTCCGACGTAGGGGGCCCGGGACTGCGGGACGGCAAAGCGTGCGCAGTCGTTGGCAGGTCCACATGCCACGTAGGCCACGGCGGCTTGGGACGTTGGGAGCATTAACGTTGAGGTACAGAGGGCACCAACAGCCAACTTGTCCAGGATTGCCTGAGCACGTGAGCGCGTGCACCTGGAAACCTTCCATCAGGCCCCGCATGCATCGGTGGTGCCCAGAGATATATAGTACATAATGCAGAAGTGCACCGTTCGGGCCCCGCGTCTCTTAAAAGCCGGGCTGCTGTCCCTTTTCATTTCTGTCTGACGGCGTAAGAATGAAGGTGCATACCCCTTCACTCTCCCCTCCCACCAGTCCGTCGGCGCCTCTTGGAACAGCAACTCAAAGTCCAGCGTCACAGACAGCGACGCCAGGTGCCGCAGGTCGGCCACGAACAGCCTGCGGCAGCGGCGGAGGGTCAGAATGTAACCATACAGTCATCATTGCAATAAGAATCATACATGAATCAAACCAGTGACCAAGCCGTAGGCGGCATGCATGCAGCGTTGACCAAGCCGTAGGCGGCATGCATGCAGCGTTGGCGGGATGGCACAGCGACCTGCCCCATGCCCCAGCTGCACCTGATGCCTAACACACGCACGGTGCCCTGCCCGTTCATGTGCACACCCCTTCAGCACCCCGTCCCCCCCATTCGCTGCCCCAACCTGCACATGGAGGCACAACCGCAGCTCGGATCTCCCCGTAGCAGTCGCGGATGCCGAACACTGCCAACACACCTGACCAGCCTACACATGCAATCCGTCACTACCAGCCCCACCTGCACATGAAGCACGACTGCAGCTTGACCTCCTCGTAGCAGTAGCGGATGCGGAACACGGAGGTGCGGAACCAGCAGCCCGCCTCGTCCACCACCCAGCCGGACCGCTTGCAGGCCGCGGCAGCCGACTCGGCTGCACAGCGAGGGGGGCATACAGTGCACAGGAGGGGTGACCGCAAAGCAGCAGCAGCAGTAGCAGCAGCAGCGGCAGGAGCAGCAGGTGGGCAAGCGAACATACACGTTGCGAAATGTTGAGCGTGGCCGGGTCAGCAGAGGGCAAGATTAGGGCCGGCGGGCGGCGCAGCTGCCTCGGGACGTGCGTCAACGTGTGGGGAGGCCGACGCGAGCCCGCAGAGCACACACAGCGAACTGCCCTGGCTCCTCCGCCCACCATGGCCGCGCGGCTACTGCCCTACGGCCCTCCCCTCCCTGAAGCCCGCGCCGCCTCAAGCACTGCCTGTGAGTGAGACGCCGCAGTGCCATACCACCGCGGATGCCGTACAGCTCGCACCCACAGTGACTCACTGTTGCCTCCGAAGCCAAGCCCTCCAGCCATGCCGCTCCCGCTTGTCCTGTCGCCCCCGCTGCCCCGGTCAGCCCCACCACCCGCCGCCGCCGCTGCCCCCACTGTCCCCGCTCCTCCGCCGTTCCCGCCATTGGTCGAGCTTGCGCCCGCGGCCGCGCCCGTCGCGCCCGGACCGTGTACGACAGTGTGCGGCACGCACACGGCGTGCGGCCCTGCGTTGACTTTGACCCGTACGGCGTACCAGCCCTGGCTGTGCAGCTCTATGTTTACGAATTTGTGCAACGCGACGCACAGCTCCACCACCGCCACGAAGCCGACACGAGTCAGGGCGTCCCCGACGTACGACAGCGTGGCATCGCTGACGGTGGTGCTGCTCGTGTGGCTGCTGGTGCCCGCGTTTGTGTGTGCGGTGTTGGTGTTGGTGCCATTGCTAGTAGTGATGGGTGCAGAGCTGTTTGCTGCCGCGCCGATGTGGCTGGCGCTGGTTGTCCTTCGGTTGGTGGAGGTAGGAGGAGTGCCGTTGGTGGTGGTTGTGGAGTTGGCAAGGCGCGAGCTGGCTTGGAGGGTGGTGGAGGCGGATGCAGGTGCTGGAGGGGGCTTGGTGGCTCCCGAGGTGCCGGGTGAGTTGGTGGTGGTGATGGTGGATGGGGAGAGGGAGGGGGCAGTGGCGGTGCGTTGGGGTTTGGGCGGGGGGCCATGGCCGCCGCTGCTGCTCATGGGGATGGGCTAGGGGGAAAGGGAGGCGCAGCGGCGGGGCCAGGCGGCTGCGGATTGCAGCCCCTGCTGGTGAAGGTGATGGTGTTTAGCGGTGTGCGCTGGTGAAGGTGATGGTGTTTAGCGGTGTGCGCCCAGGGGGGGGGGGCACGTTGTAGGGGTCTGCGCTGTTGCTGTTGGGTGGGAGGCAGGAGGCGGAGGGCAGGGCGGTGATGCAGGTTACTGTGCGGGACTCGGGTGGCACGTGTCTTGTGCCGAAGACTGTGGGTTGCCGGTGTTGAATATTCAAAGACTGCAGTGAGTGCGTGCCTTGGCACAAAGGGCGGCTGTCTGTGCAGTCTGCTTTAACAGTCACCGCAAGCGCTCAGGTGCCTGAGTGCTCAAGGCCCGGCGTTGGCCCTCGTGCAAACGTCGACCGCCCCCCCCCCGCTCACCTTAATTTGCACGACGCTCTCACGGGTTATACATCGGCCTCGCGTCGGGAGCGGCTGATTGCAAAAGCTGCTCCTGCAGCGTCTACGACCTTGCCATGTCTACGACCGTGCCCACTGATAGCCCACAAGGCGAAATCAGTTGTGGACACTGAACATGCACTACTACAAATGAACGGAGGTAGGTTAAGCGTCAGGTTCAACGAGAGGCTCGACGGGCAAGAGAAATGTCACGTCCCGGCAGCATGCTGCCTTCCCACAAGATATGAAGGGAGCCAAACGCAACATATGAGTCTTTTAAAGGTGCAGAATTGGATACAGGCGTGTGGCTCTCCATTGACACGGCGACATGTTCCAGCGACCTATCTGCATTCATTCAGGCACGAGGCACGGTTAACCACTGGCCAGCCCTGGTATCGACCCCTAGGCACCTGGAGTGTCGAAAGGGGTTAAACAAACAGGACAGGGTTGTTTATTTATCTAGGATGTGTTACGAATCCGTGTAGCAGGGGTTTGAGAGGAATGAGCCAGGGCAACGCCCTCTCGCCGGCGAGCAGGCTCTCTGCTGTCTTCCTTTCAAGTTGATGACATGGAAAGAGCACTGTGGAGCATGTGGGGCCTGTTTTTTACGGTGGCATCCCTTTTGGCCCCCTTAAGCACACGGGCTACCCGCTTCTCGTGCTCGTCGCCTTTAGAGTGGCGCGACGACCTCCACGGCTGTTATACGGAAGGATGGCTGCCACCACGTCATGGTTTTACGCGGCCAATCCTGCGTGGCGACCAGCTGCGTGACGCTGGCGACGTCGTTAAGGTGAGCCTCTCACAGGAAAGGCGTCTGACTGACGCCCTTGGCGCACGCGACAGCCAAAGCCCCCAAGGAAAGCACTGCATGCAGCGCTACAAAGGCAATGTACTTGTATGACATCGACTCACTACATTGTATGGTCACACAAGCACGGCACGTCGTTGCTTGTTCGCTGACCCTCGGCCCACTCCCCCAGCTGCTGCCTGGCTCCCCCCAAAATGTTCAAACAGTCCACGGATGCACCGCCGCCCCCTTCACCACAGCACACACCACCTATAAGTCTCGACGCAACCAGTACTCCTGCCATTGCAGTACCCAGTACTACACCTGCCAAGGATGCAATACCGCTATCCACTAACAACCGCGAAGCGCATCCCTAACCCACCTTGCTCCCCCATGCCTATTCCTATGCACATAGGTGCACGTTCACGGCGTGGGCACGTGGCTTAGCAGCACACTGACTGACCCCACTGATCCCAACTACCTCTACTCATGCGACCTGCCTTTTGCCCCCGCAGATCCACGTGCGCGGCGTGGGCACGTGGCTGAGCAGCACGCTGGAGGTGGGCAGCGGCGCTACACGCAGCCGCCGCACAGCAGCCTCGGAGCTGCGCCGCGATGACAGCGCAGAGGTTGTGTACGACGCCGGCAGGGAGGACGTGCAGGGGCAGCCGCTGCTGCTGACGTTGGAGGTGAGGAGGGGGATGGCTGGGGCGACTTGCCTGGGGTGTGGCCAGGGCCTCCTGAAAGCGGCCCAGAGGGGGCCCGAAGGGGCAAGAGCAACGCGGGCCCGGAGGGCATATATTGAGCGAAGCGGCCTGTGGGGACCTCCTCAATATATTACGTCGTTGCCCCTCCTGCTCCGCAGAACGTCTCGCTGCTGTCACGGCAGTACTCAGTGCACCCTTCTGCAGTACGCCTTAACCCTTACGCCTCCCCCACACCTATTGGCACCTCCCTCCTCCTGCCCTCTGTTGCCCTGCAGAACTCCTCTCTGCTGTCGCTGCAGTACTCTTTACACCCTTGCGCCTGCCCCATAACGCTCCCCCCGCCCCTCTCCTGCGCCTCCCCTGCTCCGCAGAACTGTGCGCTGTTGTAGCTGCAGTACTGATTGCACCCTTACGACTTACATCCTTACGCCTTCCCCGCCAACGCCCCCGCCCCTCGTCAAGTTGCTGACTACGTCTGTCTTCCGACCGCGTAACCCCCAACGCCCCCTCCCCTCCCCTGCCCCGCAGAACTTCTCGCTGCTGTCGCTGCAGTACTCGGTGCTGGTGCACGTGCAGGGCGCGGGCACGGCGCTGGCGGAGGCGGAGGCGGGCTCGCTGGCCAACCTGACGCTGGCGTGCTGCCTGGGCAGGAGCTTCGACGGGTGGTGCGGCAGGTGCGGGCAGCGTTCGGGGGGAAAGGAGGGAAAGGGGTGCCGGGGCGCACGTGCTGGCAGGAGCTTCGACGGGTGGTGCGGCAGGTGCGGGCAGCGTTCGGGAGGGTGCATGAACTTGACAGGAGGGCCAGGGTGTAGCCATGTGCGCGGGAGGGACGGGGAAACGGGGTGCCGGGCTGCTGGTGTGTCGCACGGCGTCGCGTGGCGGGGGCGTACTTGCCGTGCGGACGGGCACGCTGGGGCCCAGCCGCTTGGCCGCATCTGGAGGTGGTTACGCGTAAGCGCGCGGAAACCGTGTGAGACGTCAGGGAATCTGGAGGGGGATCGCCGCCGAGGGGCAAGGTGGCAAGTGGAATCAACCGGCTGCGTAGGACGGGGTCCACGGCGGCAACAAAACAAAGGAAGGGACTGCAGGGGGGGAAAAGAGTGCGTCAGGATGGTGCAGACTCGTGTAGGGGAGGGGTTGACTGCGTCTGCATTCACGTGCCCACGCTCTACCCCGTCGCCTCCGTCTCGTCAGCTTTGCCTCGTTTACTGCTTCTACACCCCTGCCCCACGTCCCACCACACGATCTACCCTCTACCGCTCCGAGCCTGCACCTAGCATTTGCCTTGTAGTACGCTACTGTGTCCCCGCAGCTGCATCCCAACGCTCTCTACCCTCTCCCTCCCCCGGGCAGGCTGCTGGCTGCGCCGCCGCTGGGCATCCTGCCCGCCGCCTCTGCCGCCGCCCCCGGTGCCGCCCCGGCCGCCACCCCGCAGCCGCCGCCCGACCTGTGCGCCTTCCCCGAGACGCTGTGCTCCCCCGAGGGCCGCCTGATCAAGATCAGCCTCACAAACGACCTGGCCTGCTCACAGCCGGTCCTCCCCGCCCTCATCGCCAGCAGCACCCGGGCGCCGGCACCGCCCGTGGTGGGGGCAGGAGACACAGGCCAAGGCGACAGCCGTGGCAATGCAACTGTGGGGAATAGTACTAGTAGCGGCGGCAGCGGCGGCGGTGGTAGCGGGCGTAGGGCTAGGGCCAGGGCGCGCTCGCTCCAGATTGGTGGCGCCCTGAGCTCGCAGTTCAGCGGCGACCTGGCGGCGGCGGTGGAGGCTGCCGTACACGGCGGCGGCGCCGCCGAGGACCTGACGGCGGCGGCGATCCGCTCGCTCGCCGACCTGTCGGACCTCGCCTGGCTGGACCTATCTGGGTCGGACCTGGGGGTGCCGTACTCGGCCTTCCGGTCCCTGCTGTCGCGCCCCGGGCTGGTGGGTTTGTTGTTGGCGGGCACGGGTCTGACGGGGGAGCTGGTGCCGACGGTGGTGGCGGCGCCGCCGCCGCCGCCGCGGCCGGCGCCGCCGCCGCTGCGGCCACCGGCGTGGTGGCGGGACGCTGGCGGCCGTTGGCGGAACGGCGGGGGCTGGCGGCAGCGCATGGAGGGCAATCTGCTGCCTCTTACCCCTAGTGGGGGGCCCTCCCCTGGGAACGATTCCACTGATGCGGGGAGGGGGTCCCCTGCCAGCGGCCTGACCACTCGGGTTCTAGCTGAGACCGACCCATGGGTCATTGGCACGGACAGCACAGACAGCGGCGGTGGTGGTGGTGGTGGCGGGCAGGGGGGTGCGGCGGACGGGGGCCCGTGCGCGGGCGTGGCGCCCCGGGGGCTGCTGGTGCTGGTGCTGTCGGACAACGCGCTGCAAGGGCCGCTGCCAGGGTGCCTGGCCGAGCATGCGGAGCTGCAGGAGCTGCAGGTGGCGGGCAACGCAGGGCTGACGGGTGGGTGACAGGGACGGGTGGAATGGGAGTAGGGTGTAATACCTTGCGGGTAGTGGTGCTCGTGCTGCATGCAAGGGCAGGGGTTGCGGCAACAGAGATGGCCGGGGAAAGTGAGCAGCTACTCGCCAGCAGGGACGTTGCAGGTGGCGGACAACGCAGGGCTGACGGGTGGGTGACGTGGTGTGGGAGCAGGCGGGAAGGGGTACGGGAGGAGACGGGGTTACGTGAGTAGGGGCGATAACGCAGGGCGGACGGGTGGGTGACATGGGGTGGCAGCAGAAGGGGGCGAGGGGCAGGGCGGAGGACACCGGGTTACGTGGGTGGGTGACATGGGGTGGGAGCAGAAGGGGGCGAGGGGCAGGGGAGGACACCGGGTTACGTGGGCAGGGGCGGCTGCTCAGGGATGGGGTTGCGGGCTGCGCGTGGGGTACGGGGTACAGGGAGCAGGGGGTACGGGGTACAGGGAGCGACCGCAGAGCGGCGGAATACCGTAACTGCCCAAGTGCTGTGGCCGCTGCAAGGGCAAGCGTGTGTACCCTTTTCCTTTGTCAGCAGGCACACCGTCCTGAGCCAGACGTCCCCTGCCATGCTGACCAGTCCCTGCCCCTTCTGCCCCCCTACCTAATAACCCCTCCCCCCCTTACCATCCCCATTCCCATTCCCCTCCCCTGCCCCGCAGCCCTCCCCTCCGTGTGGGCCTGGGCGCTGCGCCTTCGCCACCTGGACGTCTCCATGTGCCCCTCCCTGGCCGGCCCCCTCACCTCCCTGCCCCCCGGCCTGCTGTACCTCAACGCCTCTGCCACCTCCGTGGGCGGCGGCGTGCCCCCGCTGCCCACCGACCTGCTGACGCTGGACCTGCTGTCGGCGGGGCTCGAACAGGGGATCTCGGGCGCGGAGGAGCGCTACGGCGGCTGGGCGGGTGTGGGGCGACTGTCGTACGTGGACGTGGGGAGCAACGCGCTGACGGGGCCCATGCCAGGTGGGAGGGAATAGCGTGGAGGGAACAGGGGTGAGGGGTTGTGAGGGAAGGGGGGGGCAGGAGCTGTGGTTGATCGTGGGAAGTGCTGCCGTTAACATGTTCGGGGTACTGACGACGTGTGACGAGTCCCAGCTTTGGGCGCCTTGCGGCGGTGCACCTCGTGCAGAGTGGAGATCTCATCGGGACGAGTGGGGGGTGCGGTACAAGGCAGCTTGTGCTAGGTGGAGGCCAGATGAGGCGCAACGGGCACCACAGGGGCGC
Source organism: Chlamydomonas sp. KOR1 (assembly GCA_036984285.1). Classification (NCBI taxonomy): domain Eukaryota; kingdom Viridiplantae; phylum Chlorophyta; class Chlorophyceae; order Chlamydomonadales; family Chlamydomonadaceae; genus Chlamydomonas; species Chlamydomonas sp. KOR1. The sequence continues at coordinate 164,309 of BQMZ01000422.1, forward strand.
CAGGCCTGGGCGAGGGTACGCGTATACCTTTGGGCCTGGGCGAGGGTCTCTTTACCATGATGGGTTGATGGCGGCGGCGAGGCGAACCAGGCTGCGAGCCAAGGCCCGCCTCAGGGAATCGCGACATGACGAGGGGCAAACACCAAAGTATCTAACAAGCACACGTGCCCGCGCGGCAACAAGGTGAACCCATGACGCCCTGGGCATTGACTTGTCGTATTGCCCTACCTTGGCCATTCCTACCCTGTGCCGCGCTGCTGCTGGCCACGTGCTGTATGATCAACGCCTTGGTCACGTACGAGCACTGACTTGTCGTACGGTGCTCCCTGGCCCTCCTCCCACCGTGCAGCGCTGCCCGGCTCGCTGCTGATCTTCTACGCGGACAACAACCAGCTGCAGGTGCGTTAAGGGATTGGCGGAGAGTGCTTCCCCGCGCCTCAATGGCACTGTCCCCTCCCCACTCCAATTGCGGTGCAAGTAGGGCTTTACATGTACCTGGCACTGACTGTCCTCTGACCCTACCCGCCCCCGGCCCCGCAACGCCCGCTGCCCGCGCGGCCTGCCGTACTCCTTGCCCAGCTGCACCTGGCCTCTCTGCACCGCGCCCTCTGCTTTCTTGCCGCCCTGTACTTCACCATGCGTGCGGCATGACCTCCCGCAGCCCCATTGCCTCCTGCCCAACTCCACACCGGCCCCCCTCCCCCGCAGGGCCCGCTGCCCCCCCTACCTGCCAACCTGGTCATCTTCAACTGCTCTGCCAACCGCCTCAACGGCAGCCTGCCGCGCAACTCCTTCGACGTGCTGCGGTTCCTGGGTGAGCCAGGGCCGGCAGGCGTGCTGGGTAACAATGGTTTCGGCATGTGGGTCAGCGCAAACATGCTAGCAGGAACTAGGAGCTGCGCCTCGCAGTTTACACGGCGCGTGGCTACCGCCAGTAAACGCGCGAAGCGCGTGCACACAGCGCAGGCCCCCTTCCTAGGAATTCGCAATCCTAATCGCCTGACTTTTTGTCGCCCTGGCCCCCTTGCCCTTTTGCAGACGTCTCACAGAATAACTTCTCAGGTGCGTTTCGGGGTGGTCTGAATGGGGCGGATCAGCGAAGTGCATGCGTACGGGCGGTAGCCGATCTGGCACTCTGGTGGAGAGATGAGCTGCCTGGCGTGACGTCCGTTGCCTACACCTTGCCCGTGGACAGTCAAGCCTGCCCCGTCCCCGCCCACCGTGCCCAAGGCTTCACACAGGGTTCCTGAACTGAACCCCCAACCTCCATCCCGCAGACGTGCTCCCCGGTGCGCTGGCGGGCAGCGGGCAGCTGCTGTACCTCAACGCCAGCCGCAACGCCCTCAGCGGCAACCTGTTCACCTTCGGGCAGCGCCTGCGACCTGGGTCCAACACCCTGCAGGTGGGTAATGGTAGTGAACGGGGGTTGGTGAAGGCCCGAAAGGTTACGACCTGGCACAGGCCGGGTTTCGGGCGGGCCGCCCCAGGCGCCCGAAAGGCCCAGAAACAGCTTGATGGTTCTAAAGTTTTGGCCTGGTCACTGTCGAACCCTCGTGAACGGTGTGTTTGGGCAGCACCTCAGCGGCAGCCTGTTCACCTTCGGGCAGCGCCTGCGGCCTGGGCCCAACACCCTGCAGGTTGGGGGTCCTGCAGGTTGGGGGTGAAAGAGGCGGAGGGGTTAGGCGGTAGGACGTCAGACGAAGTCTGCCGAGGCGTAGAAGGGGAGGGGGAGGGTGCGTGTTGGCGAACCTGACCACCAGCTCCAACCACATTCGCTACCTCTGCCCCCTCCGACCACATCCCCCCAAAACCCCACAGGCGCTACACCTGTCCCACAAGCGCTTCACCAACTCCCATCACACTCGCAGCCCCGGCCCCCCAACCACCTTGCCGCTTTGCCGTGACCCCGCAACTCCATCCCATGACCAACACTCCGCCGCTCTCTCCCCCACACGCCCCGCAGGTGCTGGACCTGTCCCACAACCGCCTCACCGGCCCGATGCCCGCCAACCTGTACAGCCTGGCCACCTTCTCCGTACAAGCGCCCGTCTCGTCCTTCCCGCGCGTTCTCGACCTATCGTACAACAACCTCTACGGCCCCATCCCCGACTTCCTGTTCCGCGCCCTCCCCTCCGTCGTCTTCGCTTGCCGCTGCACGCCCCTCCTCTCCCTCGCCGGCAACCCCCTCACCTGCCCCGCAGCCTCCCCCATCGACTCCTCCCTCTCCCTGCGCGTACTGACCGCCTACCAAATGAGCTGCCTCGACAACCGAACGGGCGCGACCTACGACCTCGCAAACTGGCTGTCTCCAGGCTTCGAACCTCTGGCTCCCACACCCGCGCCGCCGCCGCAACCGATCCCAACCGGCGACGCCGTAGAACGCGTCCCGCTGTCCGGGTACGACAAGGCGCGTACGGGCGCGACGCCGCCGGCGTGCCGCGCCGCGATGCTGCCGTACAGCGGGCAGGACGACGGCGGGCCGGAGGCGGCGTACGCGTCGGGCCTGGCGGCGTGTCCGCCACGTGGCACCGTGCCGACGCCGTACGCCCTGCTATCGTACACGTGGCGCGAGGCGCTGGCCATGACTGAGGTACCTCCCATGGGGCCGGAAGCGATGCTGCCCGTGTACATGGTCGGCGGCTCATCAGGTAAGGGCGGTGAGGCGGCGGAAAGGGATTCGGGGGCGTGCGCTGCTGCGTTAACCGCAGGCAGCAGGTGCACGGGGTGCCAAGGGCTCGTTCGGTTGCGGACCTACCTGTGTGCCCCCCACCCGCACGCCTGGCGTCACACTCCTTGCACAATGCGTTCTGAGACCTGTGCGCACGCCCCCGAACCTGCACACATGCGACTGGCCTTTTATCGCCCTGAGCGTGCATATCGCCCACCTGTTCCTCCGCGCACCCGTTTCGCACCACTGAGGCACCTGCTCGCCGCGGGCCGGCTCCACGGACGCAGGCCTGCCTCTTGCCTCTGGCCCGCCCGTCCGTCACCTCCACGTCCACCTGGGCCCTGAGCACCACACGGCCGCCTCAATACACGACTGGCACTGGGTACCACAACCCAGAGCTTGTCTATGATCCCCCTTTTATCCCCGTTTCTCCGCCCCACGCCCTAATCCCTGCCTCTGTCCCCCATCCCCAGGCCCCCGCTGGCCGCTGGCCAACATCCTGACGGTGGTCATGGCCTCCCTCACCGCCGTCCTGGTGCTGGGCATCGTATCCTACCTATGCTGCCACCAGTGCGCCGCCGGACGGGCTTACCGACGTGAGATGCAGCGGCAGCAGCAGCGCCAGCAGCAGCGCAACGCACAGGCCGCGGCCGCTGGAGGAGCAGCAGCAGCAGGGGAAGCAGCAGGGGGATCCAGGCGGGCTCGATCTCGGCTCCGGGGTCGGAGGACGGAGGGGAGTAGCAGCGCTGGGGCAGCGGGCGTTGCGGCGCTGGGCCTGGGGTCAGACCGCAGCTGGGCGGAGCTAATGAGTGAGCTGGGGAGGGAGCAGGAGGAGGAGGAGCGGGAGAGGAGGGGGCGGAGGGAGGGGGGGCGGATGTCAGGGGCGGGGGAGCAGGAGCTGGTGGCGGTGGGGAGGCGGAGAGGGGGAGGGGAGGGCGGTGAGGGTGCGGCGGCGGAGGCGTCGGGCGGGTCGTTTCGATTCGTTTCGGCAGATGGGGACCAGTCGTTCCGTTTCGTGTCGACGAGGGACGTGGGGTTGGAGCTCGAGGGCAGCGGGGGAGGAGGTGCGGGTGGGAGTGGAACTACGGGTGCAGGGTGCAGCGATGGCGAGGGGGCAGCAAGGCAGGTGGAGAGACAGGACAGTGGATATGCGGTTTTGGTGAGCGCTCTTCGATCTGGGGAGTGCGCTGCTGGGGAGGCACCAGGGCGGGTGGAGGGGGGCGGTAGCGAGCGGGATGAGGGGTCGGGAGGTGGGGGGCGGGGAAGTGGGGGGGTTGCAGGGGCTGGCGGAGGAGGGAATGGGGCAGCAGGGCCGAGTGGGGAAGGCGGGGGAGGTGGCGGGACGGCAGCGGGTGGGAGAGGGCGGCTGCGTGGGTTAGCAGCGGCGGGTGGTGCTGGTGGGCGGGAGGGGAGTGGGGTGGAGGCGTGCGAGGCCGCGGAGGAGTGGCATGAGCAGGGGAAGCAGGTCAGGCAGCCGAATGTCAGCGTGCTGGGGCTGGGGCCGGGGCGTGGGGACGGCGAGGGGTGCGCTCAGGGGTTGGGGCAGGAGCAGGGCCACGGGCGGGCGATCGAGGGGCGGGAGGGGGGCGCGCCGGGGCTGTGTGAGGGCGTGGAGCCGTGGCACGACCAGCAGCAGCAGATCAGGCAGCAGCAGCACATGGAGGAGGTGAAGCGCTGGTTCGGCTGAGCCTGCTCGGCTAGGAGAAGGCGTGGGCGGAGTCTGTGCAGGTGCTGCGGCTGGCAGGTGCAGGACGCAGGCGCAGCCTTCGCATGGGAGTGTGCACGTGGTGTGTAATACACGTGTCAGACGGCGTATGGGGGCGGGAGATGTGGAACGCCGGTGGAAGCAGGAGAGGTGAGCAGGAGGCGGAGTATGGCTTGCGGTTGATGGCAAAGCAGCAGCAGCCAAGTGCGCATGTGGTGGGATCACGGGTTTCCCTAGCCTGTTCTTCTGTATTTCGCACCGGGATGGATGTCCGGCCAGGTCCGGCGTTGATCATTATAATTACGAATGTAGCGGTAGAGTGAGCAACGGCCTTTATATGCATGTAGCGTGTCTTCTCTTTCTCTTGATGTGAGCCATGTCGCTATTGTTCGGTGGAGTAAAGCACAACGGAGGTGATATCACGTGTGTGATGTAGCCTAAACCAACCCATGTTTGGGTGGAAGCATTTGCATATACCACGGGTGATCAGGGTGGCCTCAGAATGCCCTGTTGGTTACTTTCGCCTTGTGTGTCGAGTTGGTTAGCAGTAACGATGCGGGGGGCTGCCGCTGCTGGCCATTGATGACCCCTGTAGTACGTGTCTTTCACATGCTGTGGTTCTACCTGCGGTCTGAACCCTGCTTTGGTCTCCAATTAGTCAAGCAATTGTTTTTGTCAAGGCAACGCTCCATGCGCACGCTGCGGTGTGATCCAGGTGTACATTGTGTGCAAAAGCCTGGGGTCCCGTGTGTATGGGAACATTTGCTGGTCGTTGGTGTGGGCTCGCTTGGGAACTGCCATCGCACTCGTCAGCGAGCGAGCTGGTTACGCGTACGTGGGACCCCTCCCGTGTTGCAGATTGTGTCGTGGGGGACGACAACAGCTGCTATTGCAGGCGTTGAAGCTGTAGCGCCATGCGCTCGGCACCTGGCGCTTTGGTTGCTGCTGGCCCGCTTCCGGGAATGCCAGTTGTGTAGGCAGTTGTGTTGACGCGGCGTGTTGAAGCACTGCGTTGCGTGAAGTGTTGTGAGCACGGTTGCGTTTCAGGCGTAAGCACGAGCAGTACGACACGGGGCATCGCGTAAGCACGAGCAGCACGACACGTGGCATCGCGTGCTCTTTGCCGTGTACAGGTGTGCTGAGGGCACTGGTCTTCCAACGCTGGGGCCTCCGCTTTTTTGCCTTGGCACGGGAACTCGGGAAGGCGCTTGCATGAGGCAGGCAGGGCGCGCACGTGTCTTCCGTACCAAGACAGTACTGGTGCGCTGCCACAATGTTGGGAGTACGGCTGTCATCTTGGCTAGTGTCTCTCGTACGTACTTTGTGCTGCACAGTGGAACAGTACTAGAGCGATACAGGTGCAATACAGGAAGCAACGCGCTAGTCTTCTTCACAACCCGTCTCCCCTGTCAGAGTCCCCTGTTACAGCAGTTCACAGGGACCTTAGGAATCCGATCAGATCGGCACCTTTAGTGTCCCTGATGACAGGTGTTGATGTATGTATGGATTTACAGTTTTGGCCCCCTTCCAGGGCGCAGCCTCGTCCCATAACGGGGCAGGGCTGGCTCCGGCAATCAGGGACACGGGGTTTCCCACCCCTCTCGCTGTACGGTTAGGAGCCAAACAGCTCCAACGGGTTGATGTGTCCTGGGCCAATGCTACGTTACTACCAGGCGTGGCAGTCCATTGTTGCCCCCCTGTGTGCAGCGTGCCGAGCGTAATGCTCATACACTAGGCAGATGCCAGGCTTACACTATTCGTCCTTAGGATCCCCTGGCTCTTCGGACGTGCAATGATAGACTGGGGTCAAATACTGCAGCCTAGCATAGCCTCGGCTTTTCACGTATGGGTCGTTGCGCCCAGGGGAGCTCCCCTGGTTGCGCCGGTGCCGCCATGTGCGCTCGGGTGCGCCGTGGGTTCCTTTCAGGAGAAGGGTTACGGAGGTATCGGAATCCTATTCCTTGCCGGTGCCAGGCAACCCTGCAGGCAACGATGCACTTGGATGCACCTACGCAGAATGAGCCTGATACAGGTACAGGTAGCTCGCAGGCTACGGGCAATTTCGATGGCCGTACCCTGTGCGTGCGTGCATGCCAAGCCCGTGCATCTCCTGACTTCCTGTGACACATGCGTCCAGGAACACCGGTAGCGTGTAGAATCGTAAGGGTAGCAGTACATGATGGCATGAAAGGGCTGGAGGATTTGGGATTCTCCTGGTAGGAGGTCCTCGTGTTGGGCCACGTGCCTTTTTTAGCCCGCAGCACCCATCGTCCATTCCGCCCTGCAGTCAAACCTGTCATACTCGCATACATACGGTACATTACGGCCATGCGAACAGTGTTGAGGAGAAAGACATTTTAACGCTGGCAAGGACGCGCAGGCGGGCACCAACAGCCATACAGCCTGGGGCACCTCCGGTACAGGCGGGTACACGGGGGGGTACACGATGCAGAGCCCCCGCCGATCCTGGACGGTTTAAACCGGAACCTTGACCATATGCACGCGATGCCATCCTGGCCCAATTCTAGACAAAATAAGGTATTGACATAAAGTGCCTGGCAAACCAGCAGTACGTGGGAGGCCTTTTTAGTGACTTAGGTCAGACCTTGAGCGGCAGGGTGCCGGGCCTGTGCATGCCCCATCTTCCGGATGCATAACGCAGGACTCGACCATCTCCAGAGTTGCTTCTCGGTGTCGAAACTCTTGCTCTAGAGGCTAGTAGGTATTGTAGGCTACTTTTGTCAGTCTCAACTGCAAAAGCGCTTTCCCCGATCCACTACCACGCATAGTTCTCTGCATCGGGCAGGATGCAGTGCACACTGCGCGCTCGCCCGAGCCAGCTGCAACCTTTGCCTCCGCTATGTAGCATAAATCGACCATTCCTGTGCGGCCCGATCTCGTTGACTGCTATGAGGTCGACTGGCCATGGTGCCCAGACCGAGAGGGCTACGCGGAGGGAATTATCCCCACCACCCGTACATAAAACTACAACTATAGTTGGGCGAACTGGGATTGTAGCGACTAGGGCGCGACCGGGGCCACCTTGCCACGTCGCAAGAGCAGCAACTACAACCTATGGCTACGGGGACCACCACCACGGACACCATAAATCAAACGAGGCTAGTGGCAAGCCCATGTCGAGTGCAAACGCGAATGGAGCGACCAACGGCGTAGCCGACAGACATGCAGCAGAACACAGCAGTCACGGCCATCATCATCACCACCACCACCATCACCATGATGACCACAATCACTACCCCGACAGCTGGACAACTCGGCTCATGCAGCGAGTTGGACTCGTGCAGCTGGCGGAGCTCATGGAGCACGCTTGGGTGGCCAGCCTGGTGTCGCTGGCGTGCTTCTTTCTTGCACTTGTGGTGCAGCTGCCGCTCATATCGCAGCTGCTGTCGGAGCGGGTTGCGGGGGTCCTGCATTCTTTAGCTCTGGGAGGCACGTACTTCGTGTCCGGGATTCCGCAAGCGGTCTCGAGCGTCGCTATCGCGGGCAGCGGCCAGCTGGACACGCACGTTCTCATGTCGCTTGCCGTCCTGGCCACGCTGTACCTCGGAATGGCGCAAGAGGTGCGCTCGGCTCGGTTTCCCCCTCGTTCACACCTCTTTTCACACCTCTTCCTACAACCACCAACGAGCCGCTCAGCGAGCGATCACGTCACGCGCAGTATATGTTCACGGTCTGATTTTGCATAATAGACTGCTTCAGTGCACTACCTTGGCAGGCTACATCGGAGATCCCAACTGTTCAATGGTTTCTCGCGCAGCGCCTCTTCCCCGTGCCTGCCACCCTCACGCTCACCATCCCTGCCACTCTCTTGCCACACGTGCATCAGCACCAAAACCAAAGCTGCACAGTTCACCACTGCAGCACGACAAGCACCGGTAGTGTAGTATGCAGGGAGAAAAGCATTAAGTTTGTGCTGCTGTCCCCCGTCTTTCCCCTCCCCTCCACAGGGCGCCCTCCTGCTGCTCCTCTTCCAAGTGTCTCACTTCCTGGAGGGCAAGGTGAGCGCAACGCACTCTGCTCCTCCGCCCTGCCAGCCAATCCCAGAATCCGGGGAACTCACACTTTCCATGTCCAGCGTCTGCTCAAACCATGGCCGAGACCCACTCCAAACGCCATATCGGCACACTCCAAACTGCCTCCGGCCACCGCGCTCTCACAACAACCATGCTTCCCCCATTTCATGTGCCAGTCCTTCCTTTTCACTGACCACTTGTCACTCTCTGGGCCTTTTTTGTCGTCCTGCAGTTCACGTCTCGGGCCCAGGGCTCCCTGGAGCGCCTGTTCGCCTCCGTGCCAGAGCAGGCCACCCTGGTCAACATGGCGGGGGCCGCATCAGGGGCAGGATCGGGCGGGCAGCAGGGGCAGGGCCAGCAGCAGCAGCAGCAGGGGGGCGGTCCAGACCTGGACAGCTGCCGCAGCGTGCTTGCGGAGGAGGTGCGGGTTGGGCAGCTGGTGCTGGTTCGGCCAGGGGAGCAGGTGGGTGTGGGGCAGGGTGCGGGTGTGGAGGTACATGGAGAAATCGAGGAAACCGTATCAGGCGTGGGGGGAAGGGTTTGGGGCAGGGTGTGGGGTGAAGGGAGGCGTGCAGGGTGGACATGCATCGTGAGGGGGAGGGATCGGTGGAGGTGGGAGCTTACAGGCTGCAGTGGGTGGCGTACGGCTGCGACACAGTTGCATCATCAGACTGTTGGGAGCTCATGGGGCATGGGTGGAGCTCAATTGTTATGCCACCAGGGACGCATGGCCGGCAGAGTCACCTTACGAGCCAGTGGCTAGCTAATGCAGCATCTGCGCCCCTGGCCCATGCTTCGCATTCAGTGACCTTGCGTGACCTCGCACCCGCGCCCGCGCCTTGCTAGCAGCCCTCTTAACCCCCGTTTCCTCCTCTTGCCTCCATGACACCCGGTTCCCCAAAAGGTGCCCCTTGACGGCGAGGTGGTGTGGGGCGTGTCCAGCGTGCAGCAGGCGCACATCAGCGGCGAGAGCCAGCCCGTGCGCGTGGGGCCCGGCGGCTGGGTGCCCGCCGGCGCCGCCAGCACGGACGGGGCGCTGGTGGTGCGCGTGACGGCGGAGGCGGGCGACAGCACGCCCATGCGCATTGCGCGCATGGCCATGGAGGCGCAGGTGGGCGTGTGTTAAATGTGTATTAGGTGGAGGTGCAGTGGCGGGAACCGGTGTGCGTCGAGGATCAAGGGGCGGCGGGAACGCCGACCACACGGCGTGCGGTCCGTGTTCTGCTGTACCGGGAAGGGAACTGAACCTTTAGTGCTCGGCGCAGAAGCAAGTGCTGGCTGGCGTGCGTGCATCTGCTGGTCCCGACACCACCATGCCTCCGCCACACTCCAGGTGCACGTGCCGCCGTTGCTGCCCGGCCCCAGGAAGCCTTCATCCTCCCTGCACAGAACACAAGCTACACAGTATCTTGTGTTGAACAAAAGTTACCACGAGTTGCCAAGAACTCGGTTTCTATCTTCCTCCTGCTGCCTCGCAGGCCTCCAAGCCGCAGCTGCAGCGGCTGCTGGACCGCATCGGCTCGCTGTGGACGCGCGCCGTGGTGGCGGCCACGGCGGCGGCGCTGGCGGCGCTGCTGGCGGCGGGCGTGCCGCTGCTGGACGCGCCCGGCGGCGCGCTGTACCGCGCGCTGGGCGTGCTGGTGGCGGGCTCGCCGTGCGCGGTGGTGCTGGTGCCGCTGGCCTACGTGTGCGCCATGGCCACCGTGACACGCAAGGTGAGCAGGTGTTGCGGTATTGGGTCCCGGCGGTAGCGCGGGTTCGCCATTTCAGTGCAGACAGCGGAGCGGGGAGATGCTTACACTCCCGGGGAGCACGGGACCCTACGGTACATCTGTTGCGCGCTATCCGCGTGGTCCCCAGCCCGTCTACCGTGGTGCAGAGCACGCCTAGTCAGGGCATTTACGCCTGCCCGGGTTCGGCTGTCCGTACCCTGTCCGGGTTCGCCTGGAATGCTACGGTCGTACCTTCCTGTAATCAAATGGTGCTCGCAACCCTCCTCAACAGGGTGTGCTGCTCAAGGGCGCCAGCGCGCTGGACGCCCTGGCCTCCTGTTCCACCGTGGCACTGGACAAGACCGGCACCATCACCAGCGGGGACGTGCGACTCACGGATGCAGCGCTGTTGCAGCTGGAAGCAGCTGCTGATGGCAGCAAGGGCAGCAGCAGCAGTGGACGGGTGGCACTGCAGCGGGTACCAATTACGGGTGCAGGGGAAGCGGGGGTAGAGCCGGCGTGGGGTGTGCTGCTGCTGCCGGAGCGCGGGCGGGGGGTAGACGTTGGCGGCGGCCTGGGCGACCAGGAGGCGGAGGTTGGGCCAGGGGAGGCGGCGGCGAGGTGCGCGGTGGCGCTGTCGCGCGCGTCCAACCACCCGGTGTCGAGGGCGCTGATGGCGGCGGGAGGGGACCTCGCGCGCGGCGTGGCGGTGTCCGATTTCGAGCAGGTGGGGGTCGGCAAGGGGCGGGGGCGGGAGTGCGCATGGTTTGGCAAGGGGGTGCGGTTTTCCGTACCCATGTGATAGCCTGTGACTCTTTGGGACTGGCACTTAAACGATTGCCGGTAACCAACCGGAAACGCAACCAGTACAAACTTCAAACGCAGCCTTCGCTCAACGTGATAGCTTTGTGCGCCAGCAAAGCAAGACCCGTTTACCGCATACAGACGCGCCTGCGCATGCACGCCCCCTTGCGCAGGTTCCGGGCTCGGGCGTGCGCGGCGTGTGTGAAGTCCACGGCCGGCGGTACCGCGTGTCCTTTGGCGCACTGACCTTTGCGCAGCAGGCGCTGCGGGGTGGGGGGTCTGACGCGGCATCGGTGGACACTGGAAGCAGCAGGAGCAGCAGCAGCAGCAGCCTTGGAGTAGAGGGTCAGCACGCGGGTACGGACGCTGCGATGGCGGATGCGCTGGGCGGGTACGTGGAGGAGCTGGCGGAAGCTGCGGTCAAGGCGGTCAGCGTGCTGGTCATGACGCCCTGTGAACGACCCATGGGTCGCAGCGGCAGTAGCAGCAGCAGTGGGAGCGGGGACGGGAGCAGTGCGGCAGGGTCATCGTCGCACGTCGCACTGTTTCTGTTTGAGGACGTGGTGCGGCCGGGCGTAGCGGAGGCGGTGGCGGCGCTGGGAGATGGAAGCTGGCGGCGGCCGGGGCGGGCGGACGGCGGGCGGGGCAAGGAGCTGGTCATGCTCACAGGTGCGAGCGTGGCTGATTGGGGATGGTGGGGATGCAGCGGTGCCTGCAGGGTTTGGGATGATGAGCATATGCACCTGGTCCCGTATCTGTCTCGATGCTTGCCCCAAACAATTTCCCCCACACTCAAACTGCCCAGGCCTGCCTCGTAGCCGGTCTTGTCAATGGGGTTTGTTCTCTGTAGACGACTTCATTGCAACTGGGTATTGTGAGTGGTTGTGTGGCCTGGCTGCACTGGTCAACGGTCGGTGTGCTGCTTGAAGGAGACCTGCAACTCACAGATGCACCCCATTCCCCTCCTGCAGGCGACAACGTGCGCGTCGCGTCGCACGTGGCTGCCAGCGTCGGCATCGGCCGCTACCGCGCCGCCATGCAGCCGCAGGACAAGCTGTCGTACGTGCAGGAGGCGGCGGCGGCCGCCGCCGCAACCGCCAACGGCCGCAACGGCCCCGACGGCGTGCTGATGATGGGCGACGGCATCAACGACGCGCCGGCGCTGGCGGCTGCACGTGTGGGCGTGGCGGTTGCGAGTTCGCCGCGTGAGATGGTGGCGGCGGCTTCCGACGTCATCCTGCTCAACGGCCAGGGTGTGGCGGCGCTGCCGTGGCTGTTCCGCATGGCGGACAACACGCAGGTGCGTGCAAGGGCGCAAGGCGTGTGCCTTTGTACACGTTTGACAGCTGAACGTGCTATGCTGCATGTCGTCAAGGAGCTTCAACACCATGCCACGATCTGCGCGCGGCGGGCGCTGCACTAATTAAGGGGTAACAAAATCCCCCGGCTAGCACCCGCACGTCTGCCTTACCAACCCCGTGACGCCTTGCATTACGTTCCGTGCTGCTGCCCTCCCGCCAACAGGCCGTGGTCCGCCAGAACATGACGCTTGCGCTGGCCTCCATGGCCTTCGCCACGCTGCCCACCGTGGCCGGCGCCTTCCCGCTGTGGCTGGCGGTGCTGCTGCACGAGGGCAGCACACTCATGGTGGCCCTCAACAGCCTGCGCCTGCTTCTGGACCCCGACCGCGCGGAGCAGGGCTTCGGCGCGGTGGTGGGCGACGTGTGGGCGGGGCTCAAGGAGCTAGCCAAGGGCGATGGGGGGCACGGGCACCACCACCACGGGCATGGGCATGGGGGGTGCTGCTCGCATGGGCGCGCCCATGGGCACCACGGCCATGCCCACAGCCACAGCCACGGCAGCATGGAGGGCCGCCACGATGACCATGACCAGGAGGACGACCACCACCACGAGGACGAGCACGTCAACGGGCACGGGCGTACGGCGGTGGCGGTTGGCGGTTCTCTGGTTTCCAACGGCCACAACGGCCAGGAGCACCACGACCAAGAGCACCATGGCCACGACCATTACCACGAGCAGGGGCGTGAGGACCAGGGGGCAGCGGGGAGGCGGCAGGATGGGGAGGAGGCAGAGGTGGTCCGTGTGGGCAGTATGGGCAGCCAGGGGGGGATGAGCAGGGCGGGCAGCGGCGGCAGCGGCAGCGATGCCGGCTCGCCGCCGGCGTCGCCTAGCCTGCTGTGGGGCCGCGACTCATCCGGCAGCACCGCCAGCAGCGGGACCAGCAGCAGCAGCGGCATGAGCAGGGCGGGCAGCAGTAGTGGTGGTGGCAGCAGCATGGGGCACGAGGGGACGCACCGCGGGCCGCAGCCTCTTCGGGCTGTGGGTGGGGAGGCGTGGGATGCTGGCGCGGGAGCGGTGTCCCACAGGGGGCCGGCAGGTGCACGGGGGGCCCACGGCGCACGTGGAGCTGCGTCGGCGGCGCTGGGGTGTGGTTTGTGCTCTGGCGGCTGTGGGCCGGGCGGGTGCCTGGGGCTGGGTGTGGGGATGGGCGGACTGGGGCTGGGGCACGGGGTGGGAGGGTGTGGGTTAGCGTGCGGGGGCCTCGGGTGCGGGGTGCCGAGGAGGCGGGCGGTGAGGGGCATGGGGAGGGTGGCTCCGGTGGTGCGGGCGGCGGCGGTGGAGACAGAGGAGCGGGGGTAGGAGTGAGGTGAGAGACGGTTGAGCAAGAAGAATGTGAGAGATGAGCAGGAGTGCATGCAATAAGGCCTGTGCAACATCGCCTTAAAGATCTAAGCCAAAGAGTCGGCGGTGTTGAGTGTTTGGTTTCGGCATGTTCGTTTTGCGCAGGCCGGTTCCGTGTGCCAGCGCTGAGTGAGTTGGTGGCTGGCTGGTGCAATTTGGTGCATTTTTTGCGGCTGGGTAAGAGATAAAATAGCAGATAGGATGCCCACGCCTTGGCATGGTTCGCGCCTTTGCGCGGCAGTTGTATACAGATCCAGGAATACGAGTATTAGCTCGTGATCCGCAAGAGCGTTGGGGTTGCTATGGCAGCACAGCTGTGATGCTCTTTGCCGTGTATGGGTGCGTTGTGTGGAAACTGTTTGAGAGGAACGCAAGGATAGCGCTGCTGAGTTTGCACGCTGGGTTGTGGGCCCTTGTGTGCGAGTGCTAGGCGGGCCCTGAGCCCTTACGACTGCGCTCTGAGGCAGAACACGACGGCGCGCGCGGACACGGTTGCACCCCTGCGCGACGACATGCGGTTTGAGCTTCGAGCGCATATGAAGAAGTGATATCCTCGACGCCGGGCCCGACAATAACAACAATAACAGCCTTGCCCATAATATACGTAGGCTGTAGCGTGTGCGCTGTAGCAGAAGCATGGTTTTCTTTGTACTGATCGGTAGCAAGAGAGATCCCCTGGCAGTTGTTCCTGGTGCACACGGCGGTCGGGTGTTCAAGCCGAAGGCAGTTTGCAGGCCCGCCTGGCTCCACTGACAAACCTTGTATCTCGTCCGAGGGTGCACTCTTCGGCTTGTAAAATTCTACGACACAGTACCGTGACAACCTTCATCCGTCCTTCGAGGTGCAACCCGGTGCAGCCGAGGTTAGGGGAGGGCGGAAGGCCTACAGAGGACCCTGCTCACAATCCCCGCTGGCGCACACACCAGCATCTGGGCGAGTGGGCATGACTGAGGGGCTGGCCGGCTGGGCAAATCGCTTACGGTACGAAGCAGGGAAGGACAACAAGCCAAATGGCCAAGTGTCCACTGGAAATGACATTCGCACAATTCGTGTCGTCCAGAATAGCACAGAGCCAGACAGAACCTGACAGAACTGATCACTGTGAAAGCCATGCCTAAGAGCGTGCGAGCCTCCTGCGAGGGCGAGCGAGCCCCAGGACAACGAGGCCTCTTCGGCGTGCTGAACCAGTGTGTGCCTGCAGAGTGTAAAATCGCAAACTTTGCCAATACCGGTACCGATCAGGACTTGGGCCCAGCGTAACATCACCGCCTGTCAGGCACATACCACCGACCTTCAACACCGAAAAGCTGGCATTCTGCATTGACATCGTGCAGGTTGTATTCTCAAGACGCTTTGGCTCAGCACTGCGGCCCCAACAGACGGTACGACCTGCAACAGCAGTGCTGCTTCTATCTTCTTGCTCCTTCTACCGGTATCAGCCTAGCACAACGTCGCCAAGCTCCGCACCACCATTAGCACCACCAGCGCCACCGCCGCAACCAGGTATCGGCTGTATCTCCGACCACCACGCCTACCAACCCGTTTCCCTGCGCTTCACGGATAACCCTTCCGCGCCATGTGGCTCGTTATCCAGCGCCAGCTCAAGTGCATCCTGCGTAGCTGGGCATGATCAATCCTACGTTTGTGGACATCAACACAACGTACCACCGGCACCGCCGCCCCTACCACCATCGGGTGTGCAGGTGATGAACCGTTCCCAGAGCCAGTTTGTGCAGCACCCACCACCTGTGTGCGTCAACCCAGATAGCGCCCACACCTCCGTGCATCCCTATCCTGCCACTACCTGGTTCGCAGGTTGGCTCAGCTGCCCTTGCGCAACTTTCTCATCCTGTGTGCGTTAACCCACACGACATCACCACCACCTGTTCCGCAGCTTGGCCCTGTTGTCCAGCGCCAGCTTGTGCAACGCTTCATCCCGTGTGTATTAACCTGTGTGTATTACTACCACCACCTGGTCCGCAGGTTGGCCCTGTTGTCCAGCGCCAGCTTGTGCAGCTCGTCCCGCTTGGCCCGCGCGCCGCCCTTCTTCTGCGCCGCCAGCAGCAGCTCGGCCGCCAGGCACTGCGCCATGGGGGCGCGGGAGGAGGACTCGCGCCGCTTGGTGGCGGCCTGGGGAGGACGGGAAGCGGGGGCGTTGCACGCCCTTGGCCAAAGTGCTGCACAGATGTGCGCCTGCGCAGTGTTTTGATGCTGGGGTGGGGGGCATGGGGGCGCGGGACGAGGACTCGCGGCGCGCAGGGCAGGGTGAATGGACCGTCAGGGCGCCGTACACACTGGGACAAAGAGCTACATAGATGTGCGCCTGCGCAGTGTGTTGATACGGAGGGTACACGTAAACGCGAGGAAACCGTGTAAGCGGGGAGAGGGGAGGGAGTGGATGGAGGACTTGCGCCGCTTGGTGGCAGCCTGGGGAGGGGGTTGGCAGTAGGATTGCAGAGCAGCCAATCAGACTGGATTGGGCCATGGCGACTTGCTACAGCTACATCGATGCGCGTCCGTTCGAGGTGCAGGGAGGCCATAGGGGTGCGGGAGGAGGATTCGCGGCTCTTGGTGGCGGCTGGCAGGGGAGCTGGAAGGTTGGTGGTCAGACGACAGGCGCCACAGTGCGGTTTTGCAGATGCTGAATTGAGGATGTGCACGGAGACGCAGCTGCGTGCCTCCGGGTCTGCGCACGAGGGGTCACGTGTGGCACGCTGGCAGCGCCATGCCCGTGTGTGCCCCTAAACGGAGCCCTAATGACCAGGGTGTGAAGCCACCCCTTCTACCCGCACCTGGATGATCCACTTGATAGCGAACGCTGTGGACTGGTCGGGCCGCAGGGGGCGCGGCACGTACACCACCTGGGGCATCGTGGGGCGGGGCAAGGGTGGGGCATGGTGGGGCAGGGGTGGGTAGGACACCGGTGCAACCATGAGCCCATGGGGTAGGAAAGCCGAACAGGGTAAGGGGTGGGGGGATGGGCCGCAGGGCACGCAGTACGTGGGGCGGGCAGGGGTGGGTCAGGGCGAGGGTGGGACACCGGTGCAACCAAGGGACCAAGGGGTCATTGGGTAGGGGGCACGGTACAGACAGCACGGCGGGGTGGAACACCAGGAGCAATAAGAGGTCGAAAGGTATGGGGCACGGACAGCAGGACAGCAGGTGCCTCGACGCGGGTGGATGGATATGGATATGGATGGATACACCTGAAGTCGGGAACCACTGGCAGCAGCCGGGCCCGGCGGCGCGACGTGCGCACCAGTGCCGCCAGTCACGTCCTGGCCATCAGGTCCCCCACAGCCCCTTCACTGCCCCTTTTGCCGCTACAGTACCAGTGCTCACGCATCATCTACTAAAAGAGCCCGAGCTTCATGAGAGAAGCTAGTTGTACAGCTGGTGTGGCGGCGGCCCAGCGGCCCGGAACGGCTGTGAAGCTCCTGTGAATTACGTGTATACCGTACCGTGCCCGTATACCGTACCGTACCGTACCGTACCGTACCGTACCGTACCGTGTGGGTAGGCAGTATAGTCTGCGCGCCTCATGCGACGGACCTTTAATGAAACATGGCGACACCGAACTGACGTTATTGACAACGCAGTGCACGCCCCATGCGCAGCGCGTACGGGTATGCGGCAACAGTCGCACAGCTTCCTACACAGCGTCCTGGCGGGACACCACTCGGCCTCGCGCCCCCGACCCAAACGCCCCCTGCTTACACCCTGTCGGCAGTTTGCGGCACGTCTGACGCTCTGACCCCAAGCCTACCCTTGTGCCGGCTTTGCTGTGCTGCACCGTCTTTACTGACAAGGTGACACCAGACTCACGGTGTATTAATGCAGTGCAAGCCACGTGCCCAGCACCCAAGGCAGTGCAGGAGCAGCCACGCAACCCCAGCGCCTTCCCGAGTGCCTTTGTTCACACGGTGCCCCAGACTGGTAGTGTAATAGCACCGTGTAAAACCACGTGCCCAGCACCCAAGGAACAGCCACCGCATCCCCAGCGCCTACCCGTGTGCCGGTCTTGCTCTGCTGCACCGTCATCAGCGGCTTGCAGTTGTCAATCGCCATCATAATGACGTCAACAACGTTGGTAGTAGCAGACAGCGCCCGCGCGGAGCTGCCGGCAGCTGCCGCAGCTGTTGCGTCCGCGGCGCCCGCCTGCTGCCGCTGCCGCCCCGCCCGGCTGCCCGGTTGCTGCTGCAGCAGCTGCTGCTGGGGGAAGAGCTCTGCTAGGCCGCTAGAAGCGGCGGAGGACTGTTGGAGTTGCTCGGCTAAGGCCTGGACGGCTGCGGAGGCCACAGGGACACTGGGTCGCCGAGGAGAGGGGGTTTCGGCCGATCTGGTGGCGGCAGGCTGCTGCTCCTGCTGCTGCGGCCCTGCACTGGGCGTGTTGCTTGTCTCAGTGTTGCTGGGGCTGCTGCTGCTGTTGCTGCCAGTGTTGCCATCGTTGGCTCCGCCGGGTGTCGGGTCTGATGTCGACTGGGAGAAGCGGCGAAGGGCGCTGCAGCAGCCGGGTGGGTTGCTGCTTGCAGTCGCGCATGCAGCTAACCGGTGGTCTTGGCCCAAGGCAACAACGCCCCATAGGCCTCGGCAGCGCGACAATATGCTGCAACTGCGCTGCATCGCCTCCACGGCCGTTTAGTCCGGTAAAATGGTGCTTGATGGTTCGCGGCAGGCCTCGTCCCCGAGCGTCCAGCTGTGAGCAACAGAGCCAGTAGCTAAAGACGGTGGGTACAAGGTTCTATGTTGACGTCCAAGCTCAAGGCCGCCTCAAAGAAGCGGGTGAATACAGCGGGTGTCCTAGCTCAGGGCTCCGCACAGGCTACGAGGCCGTGTATGTGGTTGCACGTATATAGATTTATTATTAAGATCACCGAATGGCAGTGTGGTGTGCTGATCGGGCAACATGCATTAGTTGCGATGCAGCATGCTGAGACCGCAGCATGCCCAAGACACGAAGGGCACTCGTTGCTGCATGAATTGGACTCCATCTACTGCACAGTATCTGCATCAGCGATTACCCTTAAGCAGACCAGTCCGTTTGTTCCTGTCGCACTTCGAGACGGTGTTTTACCTCCCGGGTCAAACGAGCATGGCCACGATGCGGTATAAAGACCTTATACTGTAAACTGCAAACACCATAGCTTGGCAGCGTGTAGAGCGGCAGTTGTACTGAGAATACTGTAGCCATGCCACATTCCACGGCCCATTCCAGGCATAGCGATGACGCAGACGGGCGTTCTGTGGCTGGGTCCTCGCGATCATCGGTTAGCAAAGCGTCGCGGGCATCTAAACGCGGGGCAAAGAAGCCCGCGCCCCCAGCCCCGCCCGTGGAACCCCCGGAGGAGCCAAAGAATCCCTTCACACCCAGCCTGGTAGGACTTTGCGGGGCATTCGGC